>SNQJ01S0070623.1:90179-102568 GCA_010110895.2 Picea sitchensis
TTCTTGAAGTTCACCATTGATCCGGCTGAATACCTCCTCTTTCTTTTCTTCTTGCTTTTCTGCGATCTCTAGTGAGGCATCATTCAGCGCAACGATCAAGAAGTCAAAGTCGTCCTGTGTGAGGGTAGTCTTAAACATAGTTCGGGTGGCCTTAGATTTCTTTCGGGATGAGGGCTTTGGTGGGGTAGTCTTCCTTTTATTGGAGGGATTCTCCTCCTCTCCAGGTGGAGTAACCTCGAATTTGTTTTTCTCAACTTCTGTGCCACCTAGTTCTTCACCACGACCTCCCTTCACAGGTGATATCGAAGTAGTCTTCGTGGATGTGCTATGAATATCTTGAACTTCCACATCCTTCTTAGTCTTGTGCAGTACAGGTGTATCCGGCATACCTTCAGGGCTATCCATGTCAGATATCTCTATGGGATCTACTGGAACAAGGAGGTCCGCCAACCATTCCTTGGTAATCTTCTCCAAGTCTTCTTCTGTCAACTTGTAGTACGACTGGAGTTGTTGTTTGTGCTCATCTGTGCGCGTTGTGATATAGGTGAAGTGGTGGTCTGTGTTGAATTTGATCAAAGGTCTAAACCTATGAAGTGTGTTTGGTGTGAGGTGCGGTGTAGACTAGATTGCATTCTTTAATTGGTTGTAATAAGCATGGAAGACGGCATTGGACTGCCATTGTTTATTCATGTCACTGGAGTACCACAACGTACAGAACTTTGCGGCCAGTGGTTCGAAGGGTTCTATTTCTAGAAAAGTGGCACCTTCTGGTAGCTCCCAAGAGATGAAATAGATGATTATGAGAAACCAACTAAAGTGTAATTCATACCCTTGTTCTTGCACTTGTCTATAGTCAATCTCTAGCTAATTTACAAGGTATTTTTCCCATTTCATTTGTAGTCCCTTCGCACACTTCCCTGTGAGGTCAAATACAAATCCAGTCACCTGTGTGGGTCTGTTCTTGTGGACTAACTTCCCTGCAATTAGCTAGCAACTGAGGCGCACTACTACATTCTCAATGGAGGCTACCTTGTAACCTTGCGTGCCCTTCTCTAGATCACCATATGTGTCTTTTATTCGTTGGGTGAGAGTGCAATCTACGGTCTTCCCAGGGTAAAACTCCTGCGGGTCAGAGCCCTGCATGCTTAGCCCTGTGATCCAATTGATCTGAATCGGATCCACAGTGATGCTGAGGTCTAACCATAAGTATCCTCCATGGTAGCAGGACATCAACAATATGACGCATGCATTTACTTCCTAATGCCTCCTGAAATGAGGAATCTTAATTACATTGAGGAGGGTTGACTGCACAAGGTTATGGGTCCATTTCTAAGGTACAATATTTGGGTTCCTTCCATTTGTGATAGTTAAGTACTTGTGTGGGGCTAGCATATTGTAAACCTTGTGATCTCCAAGGTTAAAATCTCTAAATTTCAACACTGTGAGCTTATCCTAGTCAGCGCGAACTGGGTGCACCCCTTTCAGGAGGTATGCAATGATCACAGCATAGTCAAAGTCTCTGGGTATAGTATCTCGATTCACTGTGCCACTTAGTGGTGGGATATACTTAGGCAAGATACTTGGGATCATCTTCACAGTGGAAAAATCGTTTCCGATCTTAGATCATCTTTCCAAAGGAAGTCGGGATGGTCCTTCTCGAGCAGTGGAGGGGGAAGTTGGCAATGCTCCCGAGGACGATGCTTGTACACTTGTAGACATTCCTCGCTCCGACATGACTCTCTCAGTCATTAAGTCAATTAAAACTTCTTCAACGATTTTCTCAGCAGTGTTGAGCTCGTCCGACATACAATCTTGGGTCAGCTAGCTCGGGTGCGAAAGGAATTCAGAGACTACAGTGAATAGTATGGGAACAAGGCAATGAACTCAGGGTGAGTTAATCTCAGGTTTCGTGCTCAAATTATCACTTAGAAAAAATTATTCTCGGTGCGTGGCGCGATGGACTAAGTAGGGAAAATTAGTAACAGTTTGTTGGCAATGGTTATGATCCTTCATTAACTCTTGTTCGACCCATTATGACACTTTTAAACGGTTGGACGACGAACCTTTATTGATTTTCTACCCGTTCAGAGCGAAATTAGAACGGATATATCGGCCCCAATGGCTATATTGCTTCATCATGGTGAAGTACTCTATGTCGTTGTTTTGATATCTCGGTGAAGTTCCAATTCTGCAATTTCTCTGTCTGCGAAGTATCCTCTAGAACCTCTCGTAACCTTACAATATTAGCCCTTTTCTTTCTTAACTTTATATCATTCTTCCTAGTGAGCTTTGTCTCAGTAATTCTTTTACCATTCTGATGCTTATCTTCTGTGGTCTTAGTTACTTCGCGTTGTTGAAAGTCTTTGCTAGGGTTCCTGGATAATACTTCTTCTGTATCAAAAATAGGTAACTCAATCTTCTGTAGATCCTCTAGTGTTCTCTTAGCCTTGACATCAGATTTGATAGTATTAAATAGCTATGATCTACTCTTCTATTCTTCAATCAAGTGTGTGATCCTTTTGGTCATAAAGTCTTTTAACTTTTGCATATTCTATTCCAAAACTTCTTCTTCCTGTTTTCATCTGGCTTGCTCTCTATCAATCCAAGGTTTTCCTATGAGCGTGGTAAACAGGGCGTTGTCTTCAACAAATTTTATAATCTTAAAGTCTTCCTCTGTCAAAGTTCCATTGAAAGTCATAGGTATCTAGGCGAGCCTTCCACATAGGTTTACTAGTTTTCCTCTAAATAAACTTGTTCCTCCTAGGGAAGGGATCATGGCAGGCTTTCCTATAACTTCCCAAGTTCCTTTTGGCATAATGTTCACTTGTGTTTCTTCATCAAGAATAGAGTCAATGTCTAAGTCCCCTATTATTTCTTCAACTTGCTCCTTTTCTTTGAAGATCTCTGATAACCTAACATGTCGGTGATCATTCAAGGTGTCTTTCATCTGTAGCAATATATTATTTGATTCCTTATGAGTTTCTACTATTTCTGGATCCGCCTTAGGGTTTTCTTCATTCAGATTCATTCTTTCAATCTTAGCAATCATTCTAAGGAAATCCAACACTTCATGGTCAAAATATTTGCAATAGAGACAACTAGGTCTTCCATCCGGGCATTCCTTAGCAAGATGTCCCGGTCTTCTGCAACTGTAACAGAGGGTTAACCCTCTCTTTCATTTAAATGTTCCCCAACTTCTTCTGTACTATACACTAGGATCATGGTAGCTAACCTACACAAAACTCTTTCTAGGATCCTGCATCCACTTGTTAGTCCAGACGTTCTTTCTATGCATAGGTATAACATATCTATCATTATACTTATCAAATCTATTCATATCAAACTTTCTTTCATCTATTAATGCCCTAGTTTTGAAGCTAGGATAGAATCTATCAAACATACCTAGATGCATGCTTTAGAAATAAAAAATTTCACTTACTTACTTCTACAAAGCACAATTCTTTCAGATCTAAAAACTTTTGACTATTCTTACCTTTATTAGAGAACAGAGCTTACAGATCTTATCTCTTTTCTACATATCTAACTTCTTTCTTTCAGAAATTCCCACCTTTAATTTTCTTAGAGCACAAAGTGTTTAGATCTCACTTCTTTTCTTTGGATATAATCTTCCTTTTTTCAGATCTGACCTTATTCCTGGCACAAAGATTCATAGGTCAAGCAAAAATATGCACACTAGGGCAATAGATCTATGCACGGAGAATTCTTTTGCACAAAGTTTCTTCTTCCTCAGTTCCCAACAATCACAGTTTCAGGTCCTGGCAACAGAACCATTTGTTGGCACAGGGGCAGACCTAGGGTTCAATGCTCAAGAGAGAACTAACAAATCCCTAACTATCGGCCCTTTCGGCAACACCTGCGAAGCAGATGAAGTCTCACCCGAGGTAGAGGCAGGGGTGGTTGCAAGACTCAAGTGTCTGCAACCTTAGTTGGGACACAGATCTGTGATTATATCCTTTACAAAACACTTAGCATCGTTCATTTATCACTTATTCACCCTTATTGTACTTCGCAGATAAGACAGAACATCGCAAGACTTGCTCAGATATAAGATATTTCAGTGCTTAGCAATAGAAAAACATATTAGATTATGTATATCATCACTAAGCATCCTCATACACATCAGATATACTATTCATATACATCTAGTGAATCACAAACCATAAGAAAATCTATCTAATCATGGCAGAGCACTTAGAAAGATAGTGAAAACACAAGGAAGCAACAACACAAAGCATGACACACGGGTTTACATGGTTCACCCCCACCCTGGAGCTACGTCCACAAAGTCTTCTTCTTGTTTATTAGCTTTGTTCAATCTGATTACAACACAGAGCATAACTTGTACTCCGCATAGGACATGAGATCTATGTGCACCTCGCCAGATCCTCCTTCCCCGTGTAGATCTAGCACAGAACCTTCTTACAATCTGTGCACTCAGCACTTACAACACTTGCACTCAGGTCTGCAATCCTCTTACAATCATGCACAAAGAATTTACATTCGATCACACAGATCTAATTACTAGCACTAAGCCATCGACACTTCTTACATTGCATAGCTACTTATTTACACTTTACATCATAGGCCTAAAACATGGGTAAACCCATGGGACGACATCCCTTTCCCATTACATTAACCCAAAACCCTAAAAGGGCCCCAAAAGTGGGTCAAGATCCCGTGATCTCTGCTTTCCCTGGTGCTTCATCTTTGACAGGGTTTCGATGTCCAAAAATGGTCAAATATGACCAAGTGTTCCTCAAAACTTGGTCAAGGGCCAACACAATGCTAAGGGTATATTTTCAATTTCACCATCGTGTCAGGGTATAGTCACATCCTCATTATCATCGGCATCATAAAAGAGATACGGTGTTGAATCCTCATCATGCATAGGTGTTATTTCACTTGAATTACCCTCATCATAACAATCATACATAGTGAAAGATGTTGGATCCTCAACATTGGTTGATTGGAACTTATGGTCATCATCAGATGTTGCATCCTCATCATTTCCTAATTCATAAAAGGTATACCCATCAAACACACTAGTGTCATTGGCCTCATCGTTTATTTATGATGATGTCTCATAGGCTATTGTTTGGTCTTTCTTTATGCACACAACCTCCTCATGGCTATATGCATGCTCCTCCACCTGTCCTTCATGCTCATCCTTCTTTACCTCCTGCCTTGTGCTTTTAAAATAATCCTCATCCAAATATTTGGGCCAACTTCCATGCAAGAGGGTGAAATATATTTTGAAGGATAAAGCTATACAAACCTATTCATCCAATGTTAGATACTTCCCGTAGTTAGGAAAGTATTTATTTGCCTCTAGAATCTTCAAAACTTCGGCCAGATGTTACATATTAACCTTCTTAAGCAAATTCAACATGGTTGTCATAGAGTTTTATTAATTTGGTAATTTTTGGCTTGGGTTTCGTCAAACACTTAATAAACTCTCATTCATGGAATGCACACATAGACTGGCAAGATCACTAGCTCTGATACCACTGTAATTTCCCCAATGGGAATATTCTAGGAAAATAATGGTTTGTTTTCAATTATGTATCTTTGGTTGTGTACTTTCATCAAATAATTGCATTACATGTGTTCTTAAATTGATTGAGTACTTTTCAAAAACAATATGCATGCATTATGTATTACCAATCCAAGTACACAGAAAATATAAGTGACAACATTGACATCCTTTATTATGAATGGAGATAGGAAATACAACAACAACAAAAGTCTAATGGCTACTATAGAAGCTTCAACAACACTATAAACTCAAACAAAACCTGGAATGATGCCAAGAGATGATGTCAACTTTTCCAAGTCTTTCCTAGCCCTACTTTGATCTTCTTTAACACTGCAAATGGCCCTCCACCCCACTGTAACCCTCATGGATCGAAATTGTATGGCATGTTGTACCCACAAACCCTCTTACAGATATCCTCACTTGACGAGGCTAGGAAACAAGCGAGGCCTTGTGGGTCCCCTCGCGTTCAACCAACGAGTTTGCCTCCTGAAACCCTCCTATATAAATTTTCATTCTACCAAGGCCCTCCTGAGATAAGGATGGGCATCTAGAAAGGCCTTGTGGGACAAGGCTAGGCAGCTAGCAAGGCCTTGTGGGATGATCATCTTCAATAGGGGACAATGTCACTGATAAGCTTCCCGAGGGCCGAAACCCTCTTGTACCTAAAAAAATGGGATCGACCTCTTCCAGCTAGTTTTGTACAATGTGCATGCAGTCGATATCCTTCAGCTAAAACAAACCCAATTGAAGCTCAATTGAAATCTTGTATGGATTCCCCTCTTGTATATCTAGTTTGGATATTTATTTCCTGTGTGCAAGTCGATATCCCTTCAGCTAAAACCAAACCCCAAATTGAAGCTCCAATTGAAATCTTGTATGGATTCCCCTCTTGTATATCTAGTTTGGATATTTCACCACCGAAACTAAACTAAAATGGTGGAAGGTATTTTCTAAACCCTAACGAAACAATGGCTCCAAGAACACTTCCAAAATGAGATATCATATCATAATACCCAAAGTGAGGCTATACCCTTCCTTTCATCATTTTTCCATGCCTTCTAGAACTTTCCCCTTTTTTACCAAATCAGATGTGACACTTATCCTCCCTTTACTTTTACTTTAAGATAAAAGTCACTTTAATAATGGTTAAGTAACTTATTAATCTAAAGTTACTTTATTTCCTCAATTATATTTTAAATACATAACATCTCCTAAATAAGTGACATTAAATGACTCCCTTTTTGCACCCTTCTCTCCATAAAAAATATACATAATCCCCTTCTACTACAAAACAAGGGAACCCAAAAATAAGGACATGACAATGTGGAAGTCAACATTGGATCTATAGAAAATTCGAAGATAATGAAAATTGGCAAACGAGTATCAAGCGAAGAAAGAAATGCAATTGAAAATATTATAAGGGAATCTAGGTATGTGTTTTCCTTCTCTTATGATGATTTGAAGGCCTACAAAGGAGATATAATTCAACATACAATAACCTTGAAGGAAGGTGTGAAGCCATTTCGACAAATCAATCCAAAGTTGGCCCCTCTTGTCCAAAAGGAATTACAAAAATTATTTGAAGCAAGAATCATTGCTCATACAAGACATTCTACTTGGCTATCCAATTCAGTGATAGTGAGAAAGAAGACAGATGAGATAAAACTTTGTGTTGATTTCAAAAATATCATGCAGCATTTTAGAAAGACAAGTACTCGTTGTTGAACATGGAAAATCTACTACAAAGAATCACGGGATCAAATATGTTGCCACTTTTGTGTTGAGATTTATGTAATTTCGGAAGTTATTCCTAAGTGTAATTGTGAAAGGGTTTATTGATAAGTCATGTCTTTTAGGTATTTTAGAGTATAAATAGAGGTTATATTGAGTCATTTTGAGATCACTCATTAAACATAAGTACAAGAGAGTAGTGTGCACTCATCTAGGAGGTTATTCTTGGTTCGTGTCTGGGTCTCTTTGGTCTTGATTTCGTGAAAGAGCATTGTATGACATTGTACATGTTGGAGGAATCTATACCGAGGAAATTTTGTAGTGTTTTCTCCCCCTTGAGGGTTTCCCTAAGGATATATCTTATTGTTTTGTGGATATATATCTTTCAATTGTGATCCTTTTGCATATTAAATAATAATAAAAGAATATAATACTTTAACTATTGGAAAAACATAAAAACATCAACGTGGTATCAGAGCAAGCATGAAAAATAAGATTTTTCGCAGATTTTTGGAAGTGTTTTGGAAAATTGACTTTCCCTTCCCAAGCGGGATGACTACTAGTAAAAAAATTGATGAGAAGATGGAAGGAGCAGAAAACTTCAGAGCATGGAAGTATAGAGTAGGCCTCCTTCTGGAATAACGTGATTTAGAAATATTTGTTGAGGAGGAAGTTCCATAACTAGAGGAAGATGAGGCCAAGGTAAAGCATAAAAAGAACTAGTCCATGGCTAAGAGGATTATTGCAGAATCAATCAAGGATCATCTGATCCATCATGTTTGTCCATTAAAATCTCTTAAGAATATGATGGATGCATTGACTCAGCTATTTGAAGGAAAAAACATCACCAGAAGGATGACATTGAAGACCCATATGAAGAATCTAAAGCTTCAAGATTCAAATTACATTCACTCTTACTTCTCGAGAGTGAACCAGATCAAGAAACATATTGAAGCTATTGGAGACATTGTTGATGAAGAATAAATGGTGATTACCACCTTAAATAGTCTCCCATGGTCATGAGACTCATTCATTCAAGTAATATTCTCAAGGAGGAAGCTAATCAAGTTTAGAAGATTATGGGAAGATTGCACTCAAGAGGAAGAAAGGTTGGTAGCAAGAGAAGAAAAATTTAGGGATGATGATGAAGCTTTAGCTACTCATACAAGGAAAGAAAAGAGTAATAAAGAACCCTCATCCCCAAAGAAAAATCAAAATTCGAAGAAGAATCAAAGAGACTATTCAAATGTGATGTGTTTCTATTGCGAAAAGTTGGGACACGTCGCAAAATTGTGTCCCCTTATTCTTGAACTAAAATAAAAGGAAAAGGGAAAGAGGCATCATGCTCATTCCACTGAAGATGGTGAACCACCAAAGAAAATTGCAAGAGACAATTATTTAAGTGATTATGACTACGTCCTAATATCAAATCCCACTAGAAAAATCACCACTGGAAATGATACTTGGTTGGTGGATAGCGGTGCTTCTAAGAACATGATAAGGTATAAAGGCTCTCTGTCAAACTTAATTCATAAATACTCACCTCATAATGTGTTTTTGGGTGATGATTATCAGTATCCGATCAAAGGAGTAGGAGAGGCCTCCTACAAAATAGATGCTGAGAAGGAAATGAGGATGAAGGACGTGCTTTATGTACCAGGTTTGAAGAAGAGCCTTCTATCAATTTCAACTTTGGATGAGAAGGGCTTCAGGGTTGCAATTATTATATGGGGAAGTTATCATGTGGCCAAAAGCAAAGACGTTTGATGATGCAATTGTTATCAGTGTCCAATAAGGAGGAATATATAAATTAAAGGGACGCTCAGATTCAGCATTGATTCATGACACTGTGAATTCAAGTGAGATATGTCATAGGATATTTCCCCACCTACACTACAGATCATTACCAATTGTGAGAAAGATGGTAACAAGACTACCAGAGATTCAGGTGAATCCAGATGGCGTGTGCAAAGGTTGTGCACAAGGAAAGAATGTGAAGAACCCCTTTCTAAGAAGTTATAGCAAAGCCAAAGGAGTCTTGGATAGTGTACACTCGGACATATGTGGACCAATGTTAGCACCATCGCTCAGTGGGTACATATATTATGTATATTTTATTGATGATTACTCACAAAAAACTTGGATTTACTTCTTGAAGTCAAAAGGTGAAGTATTTGGTAAGTTCAAGGAATTCAAGGCACTAGTAGAAAACCTAACAGAATGGAAGATAAAATTCTTGATATCATACAATGGAGGATAATTCACCTTGGATGAATTCTCAAATTTCTGCAAAAAAGTTGGGATTAAGAGGGAGCTCTCTACTCCCTATAATATGTATCAAAATGGAGTGGAAGAGAGAAATAATTGGATGATTATGGAAGCAGTAAAGGCCATGATCCATGATCAAGATTTACCTGTGTATCTATGGGAAGAAGATGTGATGACAGTTGTGTACGTGCAGAACAGAAGTTCCCATCGTGTTCTTGAAAATAAGACACTAGAGGAAATGTTTTCAGGAGATACGCCATAGGTCAACCGCCATAGGATATCTAGTTGTCCTATATATGTGCATGTCCCCAAGGAAAAGAGAAAAAAGATGGACCCATATGGAAACAAAGGTACATTTGTTGGCTCCAGTGACACATAGAAGGCTTACAAAGTATACATTCCCAGTCACGGGAAGATCAAGATTAGTAGGGACGTCACCTTCAATCAGGATGTAGTTTTTCAAAATTTAAAGTAGGGTCATGTAGAGGAATATCATGATGAAGAGAATGGAGTTCCTAGAGCCGCATAGACAAGAGAAGTGGAACAAAAGGAATCCATTCCTAAGGATTAGGATATTTCCAAACCACAGAGGCCTATGGAGAAGCATACACAAAAGAGAAGACCAACTTGGGCACAAGAGGCCATTAGAGATGTAGAGAGATATGGTGCCCAGGATGGATCATCTAGGAAAGTCAGGAAACCAAAACCGTATCCCATATATGTCGCATTATTGTGTGATATCATTGATGCAGAGCCTACCAGCTATGAAGAATCTATAGGAAAGAAATAATTGAAGGATGCTATGGCCGAGGAATACCAGTCAATATTGAAGAATGACATTTGGGATGTGGTTCCCAGACCCAAGGAAAAATCAATTGTGATCTCCAAGTGAATATTCAATACGAAGCATGTTGCATATGGAAGCATTGAGAAATACAAGGATATATTTGTAGCACGAGAATTTTCTCAGAAGGAAGGAATTGACTACAAGGAGACTTTTGCTCATGTGGCAAGATATACTTCAATAAGGGTTGTTCTTTCAATACCTACTTTGATGAAATGGAAGGTTCATCAGATGGACATGAAGACAAAATTTTTGAATGGGGTAATAGAGGAAGAGGTTTACGTGGAACAACCACAAGGATTCGAGACACATGACAGGGAGATGCATGTGTGCAGGTTAAAGAAGAAATTATATGGATTGAAGTAGGCACCAAGAGCATGGTATGGTCGAATTGATGGTTTTCTGATGAGCTTGGAATTTACCAAGACTAGTGCATATTTTAATGATCTTGGGGCTACCTCCACAAGGATATTCTTCTTATTTCTTCTTCTTCATCAAAATAGATGTTATCACTGAAATTTTGTCCGCAAATGGACACAAGAATCCATCATCTTCAAACACCTATTAGTTCACCTACAGTCTCAAAAATCATTTCCAAAAGGCACAAACTATACAACTGGTTATAAAATTAACATGTGCAGAAACACTACAGGAAGCGTGCGCACGTGCACAGGCCAAAAAAGCCAAAAGAGCACACATTTATGGTTATTTTCGCCCCCTCACCCACTTCTGGTTCGAATCCCAATTTGATTTGACCCTCAAATCCGAGTTGAATTTGCATTGGGGGTTGGTCAAGGACCCAAGGATGCCCTAAAGGGCCTCTTGTTCACAATAAAGACTGGTTGGATAATGCCTCAAAGATTTGCTATAAAAAGAGGCTATGGTTGCACTATGAATTCAAGAATCTCATTGTATTGTTATGTTGCCTATATTCTCCTACAAAGAACCTCTTTCCTTCTTGGAGAATACTAGCATCATCTCATTAAGCTATTCACCTCACCTCCTGAGGGAATAAGCTTGGATTTATTCACCATTTAATCTCTATTTTTCCATTTGTAAGAAGAGATCTAACATAGGGGACTCAATAACCCTCCCTTGGAGGAAGAGGGGATCCATAAGTCCCCATTTTTCTTTGGTGTTTTCCCACTAATATAATTTCTCCATTGGTGGCATGAATATTGGTCAATTGTGTAATTGATTTTGGTTCTAATTTCCTTATGCATTTTAGTTTTGTTTCTTTAGTTGTTGTTATTTTAGTTGTTTGTTTATTTCATGTGATTGAGTCATTTGATTCATACACTAACCTATGTCCTATCTAGCAAGCCGAACTAGATTTACAGGTGCCCTTCTTTTGCTCATTGGAGTGACAAAAATGATACAAAATATTGGCGACCATACTAGGGACCATACTGACGACCATACTGGGGACATGCCATGGAGCACCACTCCTCATACACCCCTCAGCACAAGTGTGTGTCATATCTTCCGATGGAACTGAAACTAGAGATACCATTCCTCCCACGGAGGCTTCTCCACCCCTCAACGTCCCACCAATTGAAGAAATCCTACCCCGGGAATTACCTGAGAACCCTACGACACCACCTACCCCCAATTTCACCCTTCTCAACATGGTGTTTTCCATTCCGATATGGTATCTCCACCCACCTGCAATGGTTCTTCAACCATCCCTCCCTCTCCAAACAAAGAGAATCCTAATTCATATTGCAGTACTAACTCCAACCACACCACCTTCACCCCCACTTTCCATCACCCCCACCACAACTGGGGCCAAACGGAAGAAGAAGGATTCCACCGCTCCACTTCCTCCTCTAGTTCAACCTTCTTGTGCACTATGCGAGAGAGAAGGAAATCCTACAAATAGATGTCCCTCTCTCCCCAAGTTACGAAATTTAATCCAACTCCCTCGAGAAACCACATCGCTCGTCGCTTCATCAAGCACACCTAGTACTACCACCGCATCCCCTACTA
>SNQJ01S0070624.1:12713-42997 GCA_010110895.2 Picea sitchensis
CCAAAAGTGACCAAATTTCACTTTAACCAAAGTCAAAGTGAAAATAGACAAAAGTACAAGGTACAAAGTGTCATGTCTTTCCCTCATGTGCTAAGGAGGTCAAAAGCACATGGGGAACACCTCCCAAGGTACAAATCTCAACAGTCTAGTGGCTCTTCTCTGAGCAAAGTAGTCATTGTATCAGTTGTAGGCTTGCCAAGTATGGTGCAATCAACTCTCTTGTAAGCTTGATCAATAAAGAAGTGTGTGGTTGTCTTCAAACCTCTTTTCTCGATGGTACTATGGTAAATTTGTGATCTGATTTGTCATTTTATGAATTGTTCATTTTGGTTTTTTCTGATCTTTTGAATAGTTTTTTGCCTCTTTTCCAGTCTATTATCATTGTGCTAACCCTGCAGGTTCCCTCCAAGCGAAAATAATCACTTTTCCTCATCATTTTGGGCCGCTTTTACACATTGTCCATCTGTGAGTTACTCATTCCCTCTGTCCATCCCTAGCATGTTAGTGGTATCAGAGTCGGTTAATTTAACTCCATGATTCTCTCCTGCATGGAGAAATTCCCCTCAGGTCTATCTCTCTGTTTACTTTGTCAGGTTTGCCTCTCTGTTTATTCTCTCTGAGATCCTGACCAAATCCTGGCGTTTGCGCCTCTTTTCTCTCACACGCAACCTGACCACTCCTTGCATATGTCTGACATTATTCTCTATGTCACACACGCTAACCACTCCTTGCATATGTTTGGCATTATTCTCTCTAGCATGCGACCTGACCACTCCTTGAATATGTCTGGCATTATCCTCTCTGGCACGCAACATTCCATTTTTTGTCATTCGTGCCCCACCAGGTTTCAAACTCGAATCCTCCAAGCACACCTAGAGTTCGACCACATTCAGCTCCTAGTATCGCCTTTTGCTCATAAGTCTGCATTGATACAAACTCTGACAACAGTCCTGGAGTCGTCACCAAATACATCTTGGATTGTACTCCAACAACTATTCTCCCACAACCTCCTCCTCTACTGGATTGTTGAAGTGAAGCCTCACTTGCTTAGCGTTATGAATTGGAGAATCCCATCTAGCCATAATCCAATGTTTCCTCTTACTCAAAGGCCTCAAAGGATCTAACCTCACCTGGTTGCCAGTATTGTAGTCATTATTCTCATCATGGGACATGAATTTGTCAATCTTATTGTAGTAACGATTGATGAGCTTGTGATGTTGCAGTCTATCCACTGCAACCACCACCGATTTCTGCATCTTGTTGGAAACCACTACTTCAATCATTGTTTTCATGTTTTTTCCTCTCGATGTTGACTAGGATTTTAAGCTTGTAGGGTTCTCTCAGTGTGAATATAAAGGAAGGACAATTGGAACTCTAGTTTGAAGCAACAAGTGAGGTTGGCACACCACCTAAAACACACTATCAACAAGTGAGGTTGGCACACCACCTAAACAGTTGGAACTCTAGTTTGAAGCAAAAATATCAATGGCTTGGAGTCGACTTCAAGTGATGAGTAGTTTAATCTTTAGATACAGGAAAACATTTTGATTATGAGCTTTCATCGCCATGGCTAGTTGGAGACCTAAGAAGGCATTTATTTGATTTGTTATA
Source organism: Picea sitchensis (assembly GCA_010110895.2). Lineage (NCBI taxonomy): Eukaryota > Viridiplantae > Streptophyta > Pinopsida > Pinales > Pinaceae > Picea > Picea sitchensis. Next base: position 14,325 of record SNQJ01S0070624.1, read on the forward strand.
GCACTTTTTGATGACTCAAACGCCATTTTTACGTTAGGGTTTTATGCCACTTATATATAGTGCTACAATGGATTTTAAATGTAGGCTTCCATTCCATTTGTAGTAGATGATTGGTGGGAGTGGATAGAAATTGCATTGTATCTTTTGGGAGATTTAAAAAAAGAGTTGGGTTTTCTTTTGCCAACTTAAAAAAAAAATTGAGCTACGAGTGTTAGAACACCTTCAAATGACAACTTCCTCCACACCCGAAGAGTAGTTTTACTATTTGTTTGAGTTGCAACACTCTGTATATGGAACCTTTTTTGACACCAGCCCTTGGTGCACCTTCAACACCTACATTCAGTTCTGCCACATCTACTCCATTTGGCAGCATGGGATTTGGACAAACTTCCTTTTGTGAACAACGTGGAGGTGGTAGAAGAGGACGTAAAATGAAGCAACCCAAAGGCATGGGGGCTTGGCAAAATCAAGGTGAGAGATCAGATCTTCACTATGTCCGTTGTGAAAAGAATGGGTCACATGAAGAAAATACATGCAAAATCCATTGGGAGAAGATTAAAGAGAAGCAAGATCAGAAAGAAGACAAAGGTAAAGCATCAAATCTAGCGAAAGGTAAAGCACATGAACTGCTCATTATATTGTTGCACGTTTCAATATTGGAGTAAATGAGGATTTATTTAACACTTCATTTGCTTCTTGGAGAGATGCATGGCTTCTTGACACAATTTCAACATGCCACATGACCTTTTAGAGAGACTTCTTTGAAGATTTCAATGTCAATGTAGATGGTATAGTCTATTTTGCAGATAAATCAAGTTTCAAACCTTCGGGAATTGGCACCATTTGGCCTAAATTTCATGGATTCCCATATTTTCTTCTACATGATGTGCTCTATCTTCCTGCACTGCAAAGGAACTTGTTGTCTCTTGTGCACATTTGACTGCAAGGTCGCTCTTCGGTGGAAAAGTTGAAATAAGGAAGGCTTCTGACAACATGGTCACCATGACAGGAGTGGAGGATGAAATATTGTTGAAGTTACATCTGTTCATGTACAAAATTATGCATACCTCTCTCACCACGATGAAGGTACATTATCATCTAGTCTCTTATGGCATGCGAGATTTGGACACATTAATTATGACAACCTTCATTTGTTGAAAAAGAACGGTGTTAATGGTTTTCCTACTATTCCTAGGAAATTGAAGCAATGTGATGCTTGTATCCTTGGAAACCATAGAAAACAACCTTTCCATGATTCCACTTCCAGAGCATGTAGAAAACTTGGATTGATACATTATGATTTGTGTGGCCCCATGCTTGTTCCATCTGCTAATGGAAATAAATATATCATGTATTTTATTGATGATTACACTAGGATGTGTTGGGTGTACTTGTGGAAAGATAAATCATGGGCATTTGAAACTTTTAGAAAAAATTATCTATGGATTGAAAATGAAGCTCAATCTCATATTGGCACTCTTTGTATTAAAAATGGAAGGGAATATACATCTAATGAATTTGAAAGCTACCTTCGTCAACATGGGATAAAGCATCAAACCATTGTTCCATACAATCCTCAACAGAATGGTGTAGCTGAAAGAATGAAAGGGACTCTCTTAAATATGGTTCATTCCATGATGTTTTTTGAAAATGTGAAATTAATGTTTTGGGCTGATGCAGTTCTATGTGCAGTTTATGTGAAAAACAAGAGTCTATCTCATGCTCTTAGAAATAAGACTCCTTATGAAATGTGGGGTATGGCTGCATTCCTTTAGTGAGGGATCTCAGGGTCTTTGGTTCCACCTGCTATGCCTTAATTCCTAAGGAGAAAAGAAACAATCTTGATGCAAGGAGTTGGAAGTGCATCTTCTTGAAGTACTCAAATATCACCAAGGAATATCGTCTTTACGGTGAGGTAAACAAGAAGTTCATTCTTTCCAGAGTGAGTTTTCTTGAATCCTCCAAGAATGAAAAAACTTGTTGAGCAATAACTTGATCATTTGGATAGATTCACTCATGTAAAGACATATCACGAGTTTGATGATGAGATTCCACATCTTGAAGGTGTGATCCCTATCTTGGATCAATCTCTGGAATCTCCTTTTGAAGCACCATCTCCCCTCCATGAATAAATTCCAACCACTTCATCAGAACTTGAAGTTCATTTGGATGATGTAATTGAGAGGATTGAAAGGTTGAACCTTGAGGGAAATGTAACACCATCTCAGAAAGCTCGAGCAAAGTGGCTCATAAAGACACTTGAAAGTGTTCATGTTGATGAGGTTGGAAAGATAGGAACCAGAAGTTCTACAAGACAAGATGGAAGTGATGTAGATAATTCAAATTCAGGTGATGTAAATGATATGGTTGTTTCATATGATAGTGAATTGAATTTAACTACTAACCTTGAACCAACTTCCTTTGAATAAGTTGCTTCTCATGATGAGTGGAAAGAATCCATGCAAAAGGAGTATGATGCTCTCATCAAGAATGGGACATGGAAGTTGGTGGACCGTCCATTCGGAACCAAGCCAATTGGTTGCAAGTGGGTCTTCAAGAAAAATTACAAATCGGATGGCTCATTGTTGATGTTTAGATTGTTCAAGATCTTAACAACAACCTCACGAGCATAAATCCCTTTACGTTTTTAAAGAGGTGGTGCTCCTATGTTATTGCTTAAAATGAATTATGAAAATACAGTTTGAATATATAAAAAGTATAATCATGATGAGTGGAAAGAAGCCATGCAAAAGGAGTATGATGCTCTCATCAAGAATGGGACATGGAAGTTGGTGGACCCTCAATTCGGATCAAGCCAACTGGTTGCAAGTGGGTCTTCAAAAACAGGTACAAATCGGATGGCTCATTGTTGATGTTTAGATTGTTCAAGATCTTAACAACAACCTCATGAGGATAAATCCCCCTGCATTCTTAAAGAGGTGGTGCTCCTATGCTATCGCTTAAAATGAATTATGAAAATACAATTTGAATATATAAAAAGTATAATCATAAAAGGAAAGGCTCATGAGAAAAGGACTAGGAACTTATTCAAAACAACAATATGATATATGTACAATATTATATAGAAGTAAAGAAAACATCATATAAGATAACACATTCCTCACATCCATCAAAATATAAGCAAGACTTTATCATATCATAAGAGAGAAAAGAAATATAACGTCACAATAAAGAGAAATTTAAATGAGTATTTCATTTATAACTGAAAGAGAACATGATAAGCACACTTCAAAAATCTCATACTCGGAAAATTTATGGGCGTTGCTCGACAACTGCCCGAAAATTTATGTGCACTCTGCCCATTATCGGGGCTACCCGGATGCTCAACCCGTGTTGGGTCTACTTGTGGCTTCCTAGTCCTCTGTTAGACGACTTTAGTCCCTCCGCGGTTGTTCTGGTTGACCGACGAACTATTTTCTAAGCAAGCGACTGCTAGCTCAGTCAATGGCTAGCTCATCTACCACAAACCTCCGCCCTCAACTCCCTGTGCTCTGGCTTCTCACGCAGCTGCAATCGACGACTATCTCGATTCTCAACAGCCTAGATCTACTCCATGTGGAGGCTATCTCTGCCCACATAATAATTACCACTATTGGCTCCTCTACTCTTTATTGCGGCTCTGTAGAAACCTTCACCACACACACTCAGCTCTTCTTCCAACAACTTCTCCTGGCATTATCTGCCTCTTTGTTGGCCTTCTCCAACCACCATGACCTGTCTTATCACCACTTCTCTGTGCAACCTCCTTAGGCGATGGCCTTCACTACCTCATATGGACCTCCCTTCTTCACGATTGCTTTGTCTGCAACCACACTTTAGCCTAATCCTAGTCTCCTACGCCGTTAGCTTCATGCTACCTCCATGCCCATGGATCTGCTCATGAATTTCTCACATCTGCGGCTCCCTACTCAAGCCTACACACACATGGACCTCACATCTGTTACTTGCAGCTGACCCATCCATTCACTGCTCAATCCAATCTCAATTGATCACACCTTTTTATTCGTGCAGATCTTCTGCAACCACAAATCTATATAAATCGTACAATGGTCATACGTGCAGTCCATATGGTCATCCTTTTTTTTAATTTCTTTTACCCACAGCCCAAAATAAAATTCTCACTGCAATATCTCAATCTTGGCAAATCTGATTTCCTCAGAGTCTGTGCTCTGATACCATGTTGATTTTCCTTCTAACCCAACACATGACTAATAATCCAAATAAAATTGATTTTTTAATCATTAACACAGCTAGGTTATCAACGAAACACCGGCGGAAGCATTAAAAAAGAAACCAATCACACATTGCACAAGATATTTCAAGTAAACAACCCCCGAAAAAACCCTTACAGGAAAACCAAATCTGTGATGATTTTATTGCTATAAAATCAGGGCTCCCTTCTTGGGATAATGGCCCTTCAAAGGATTACAATGCAGCAATAGCCTAGCCCACATCGTTGTTATCTCCCTCATTTCCCCTTTGCACCTTTCCTCATCCTTGCCCACTCACACTTGGATGAACTCTCTTCTCCAACTCAATGAGATCTCACTCTCTACTAAGTGTGTCTCTCACACCCTCACTCTCTGTAAGTCTCTCACATTGTGTATGTGACTCTCTCACCTCCTCACACAATGTGTCTCATCCTCTCACTTAGGCTTCCTTTTATTACATTTAGTTAACTCTAAATCCAAAACCCTAGATCTCCTAAAGTGATTAACGATTGAGATCTAATCTCATGTTCACTTTAGATCTAACAATTAGGACTTAATCAACTCACTTAAGTTACTAATGCCAACAAACTTAGACATTAACTTAATTAATCTCACATTAATCTAAAAGGTCATTCCCTTTATTAATCACTAATAAAGTGAATCTCCTAAGGTTTCCTGAGAGGTTACAAATATGACTTCCACATGCTGGACACAGAGCCTATGTGGAAGTCCCTGTCTGATGCTAAATACATCAACAAGCCTAGCATGAAAAGCTAACTGAGCATCTTCTGAAATTGAATTTCAAGCATTTTAATCTTGATGATGCAACTCTATTTGTCAAGAAAGTTTCGCAAATTTGTTATATATCTTGTAGTGTATGTAGATGATCTATTGATAACAAGGAACAATGAAAGCTATATTGCATTCATAAAAAAAGAATTGAAGAAAGGATTTGAGATGACAGATTTGGGGAATCTTCACTACTACTTGGGAATTGAAGTGACTAAAAATCCAAAGTACATATCCATGTCCCAAAATAAGTACATTGAATAATTGTTGAACCAGTTTTGGCATGGTTGAGTGTAACCTTCTCTCTACTCCAATGGAATAGAATTTGAAGCTCGCATCGAAAGAAGGGAATGAATTTGAGAATGCAACCAAGTACAAACATCTTGTGGGAATTATTATCTACCTTAGCACCACCAAACCAGATATTTTATTTGTTGTTGGGATTCTTTCCAAGTTCATGCAAAAACCTTGTGAAGGACATTGGTCTACTACAAAAAGAGTTGTAAAATACTTGAAGGGAACTAAAGATTTTGGACTCAATTATTCTAAGGTGGACGACTTCAACCTCAATGAATATTCTAATTCAGATTTTGATAGGGATAAAGAAAATGGATTAGCAGTCTATCTCAAGAGTCTAGGATTAGCAGCTAGCTCCTGGAGATCACACAAACAGTTAGTTCCAACAGATTCCACAAAAGAGGCAGAATATGTGGCCGCTGTAAAACCAACAAAGGAGATTGTGTGGCTCGAGAAAATACTAGCATATTTGCAGGAGAAATAGGTGAATTCTACTCCTATTTTGATTGACAATACTTCTGCAATCAAGTTGGCCAAGAATCCCAGATTTCGTCATTGAACCAAGCACACCAACACAAAGTACCATTTGATTTGATATAATGTAGAGGCCAAGAGTATTCATTTGAGACAACGTTCCTCAAATGCTTGGAAGACAAAAACTTGAAAAAGTTTAGAATGATGCTTGGACTCACAAACATCCCCTCGGATTAAGGGGGGGAAAGTTAGGTACCTAATCCTTAGGGATTGAGGTACATTGTAAATATTAAGCTAGGAGAAATATGAAGAGTCGTAGGTGAATAGGAAGAGTCATTTGGACCTCTTGGGAGATGAAACCAAAGGTCACTTCCTCTTGTACATATGCATGATGTGAGTTAATGAAATAAATCATCTGTGGAGTTACTTTTTCCCTCTACCCATCCATGGCCTGCCACAGATGTCTACCAATGGAGATCTACTAGAACAAATTTCTCTAGTATGGAAGGAACGAGAATGGAGGGAGATATTGGATTATGAAAGCCTCCCTTTTCACTGCAAATTTTTCCAAAAGCATAATCATATCCTCCTAGACTACCCATACAAATTAGAGGCCTATAATCAAATCAAGCACTCCATGTGACATCCAAGGAGTGGTACTCAATACCAAGCTCCACATTCCAGGTGGTCAATGTAGCAACCCCCAAGGGCTCATCAAAGGAAAGAGTCAACGTTGAAGTAGCGGATATTGCTTTAAGTAGTGTTCCAATAGTAGATTTTCTAAGTTGACATTAGCGAAGGAGTAATCCCAATGATTCTCCTTGAGGTAGATTTTCTAAGGGAAATCTGAGAATGGATAACAAACACAAGGATAGTTATGAAAGAAGGTGTTGAGTTTTCTCCCCTTGTGTAGAAGAGTTTCCTAGGTAAACTACTATGGTCTACTCGGGGGTGGCACTTGAGGATGCTTATGGTTGGGTGGCAATGAAAAAACATTGCCTATGGAAAAACGAGCGGACCCATAATCTTGTTTTGTAATTTGGGATTGGTTAATCTTGTTGAGATATTGGTTATTTACTGCAATTGTGAACTAGTATTCAAAAATTCAACATGGTTTCAGAGCTGGTCTTGAAGATGACCAATTTCCAATTGCACGAAAATTAAGTACTATTAGAGCCCTGTTGCTGGCAAAAGAGAAGGGTCGAGTCCCTTAACAGTCCTGTGATGAAGTTTAGGGCTATCACATACCTCTAGTCCTGGTCGTACCCCTGTCTAGGGTCTTAACAACAAACCACAGCCAAAGTATCCCTACCAGGGCTGCCACAACAAGAAAGAAATTGACCTTCTTCTGAATTAAATTACAGATAGAAGGTTGTACGGTAAATTTTCTGAGGTATATTCCAACAAATTTATTTTAGATCTCTGAGGTACATTCCATCAAATGTATGGTAAATTTATGAGTTAAATTACAATAGATTTATGACAAACTTCTGAGGAATATTCCAGCCCAAGTTTGGTATAGGCTCGAACTATTTTAAAGCAAGTCTGAGATCCACCCTTTATAAGAATTAAAGGTCTATTATGAAGACTCAAAGTGTGACGAATTTGGGAGCATTTTTAAGTATATAACTGAAGTTTACAATGAGAAGCATTCAAACATTTTCAAGACATAAATTGTGATATCGTTTAAGGCTTGCCTCTGAGAGATCTTTTACAAAATTCTGAGATGGAAAAAGATAGTTTTTGAAGCCTAACCTAAGGTTAATATGAGGCTACTCATTTGTGGATAAAGTTGCACCAAGACCGGATAATGCTGTATATATATATTTTTATTTTGTATCATTATCAGGAGGGTGCTTGCAGAAGGAGGGACCTATGTAGAGGAATCTCAAATCCAGTACACTCATAGGTGAATCACACTCCCCCTGGTAAAGAAGACTCTAGGTTTGATTGTTTTAAATTATCATGCCTCTAACCTACATTTCTAGTACATTTGACTTGCTACATTACAAGTAGGTCTTGTAGTTGTGATAACAATTTGTTTATTTCTTTGAAGTTATACTAGAGATGTACTTGTTTATCTCCCCTCTAGGAGATATTCTTGTTCTGGTTGTTCTTGTTCCGGGTAGATTATCTTGTTGAATTCCATGGAGGTTTCCATGGAAATATTGTTGTTCTTGTTCCTTGTTTCGGGCAGGTTACCACGGAGATAAGTCACCAATGACAGCTCTGAGAGAGAGCTATAGTAACGGTTGCAGAAGGAAACTTATTGGATGATATTTGGTTTGAGACATGACGGAGTGTGATCGGAGTTTGTACAGATTGACAGTTCAACCAGTTATGGCATAGGAGACTTGCTCATTTACATTATAGAGCTCTTCCCATTTTAAGGAAGATGGTGATGGGTCTTCCACTACTCCGTGTTGAGCATGATGGAATTTGCAGAGGTTGTTCTCTTGGCACGAATGCCAAGGGATCTTTTTCGAGCAGTGACAACAGATCCAAGGGGATCTTGGACTTTGTGCATTCATATTTGTGTGGGCCTATGACAGTTGCTTCCTTGAGTGGATCTGGTCTCATGGATGAGACAATGGCATTGACTATGACAGGTTTCACACTTTAGGATATTTGAGTGTCTTTGTTACATTCACATACCCAAGGAGAAAAGGACAAAGTTAGACCTCTCAGTCAAGTAGGGTACAATTGTTGGGTACCATGAATCGTCAAAGGCATATCAGATCTACATCCCAGGTCACAGACAGATTGAGTGAGACACATGAGGAGATGGTGTCTTATCCCCCTCACCCTTCAGTAGTTGAGAGGGAGCCAGTTGAGCCCATGGAGATAGTTGCATGTTGATCCAGTTGATCCAGTACATCCTATTAATGTTCCTAGAGATATTGCAATAGGCCGACAGAGGACTTCCTGGGCTCATTCAGACTCTGCAGGAGGCAGAGAGATATGCACTCCTCGTGGTACTTTCAAAGAAAGTAAGAGACCTCAAAGATTCTCGAGCTATGGTGCAGCTATGAGCCACATCATTGAGCCTTCCTGTTATGAGGAGGCATCCAGTCAGCTAGTATGGAGAGATGCCATGATGGAGGAGCATCAATCCATCATGAAGAATGATGTGTGGGATATTGTTCCAAGACCCAAAGGGAAGTCTATGGTGACTTCCAAGTGGATTTATAAGATAAAAAATGCAGCTGAAAGGAGTATCTAGAAGCACAAAGCGAGATTTGTGGTCAAAATATTCTCTCAGGTGGAGGGAATAGACTATGAGGAGACCTTTGCTCCTGTTACTCGATATACCTCCATTCAGACGATTATTGCACTTTATTTAGCCTTGGGTTGAATATTACTTCAGATGGACATGAAGACAACTTTCCTCAATTATGAGATAGAGGAAGAGGTGTATATCGAGCAGCCAGATGGTTTCGTGATGCATGGGAAAGAGTCCCATGTCCTCGTGCTTGGTATGTGAGGATTGATGGATACCTAATGAGTTTGGGTTTCAGTAAGAGTGTTGCTGATACCAACCTGTACTATAAGTTTGTTGATGGTGTGGAAGAGAACTTATGAGATCTTCCTAAGTCAAGGGAAGTACACAGTTGAGATCTTGAGGAGATTTGGGATATTGGACTGTAAGTCCATGATCACACCAATTGTGATGAATCTGAAGAAACTGAGTGACTCTTCTTTTGATTCAGACTTGATTAACACCTGATTGGATCATTGATGTATTTGGTGAACACCAGATAGGATATTTGTTATGCAGTGAGTGCACTTAGATAGTTCATGAGCCAGTCGAGGAAGATACATTGGGTGGATGCGAAGCATGTGTTGAGATATTTGTGAGACACAGTTGGATATGAATGGCTTGAGACATGCTTCCAGTATTAACATGAGATTGCAGGGATATGCTGGCTCAGATTGGGTAGGGAGCGTCATTGACAGGAAGAATATGAACCCTCCATTTTACAAGAGAGATTCTCACAATCGATCCTCGGAAAATGACCCTCCATGCTCTTTAAATAGAGATCATGGACCAATCAAGTGTTAAGCCATGGATCAATGGTTGTTAAGATCGAGGAGAATATGAACCGTTGGATCACTCTATGTTGAGAACATATCATGACCGTCAGATATCCTAACTACACACTTTTACCTAGCGACACATTAGACCAAGTAGATCTTAACTAACTCCTAAGTGTCTAAATATCCTAACATCCACTCTTAAGAACAACTTGGGATAGGATTAAAGGATTTACAATATTGACACAATAAGAGGAGGGAGACATTAGATCCTATCCCCCCTTGATGAAAACTTCCTAAACCCTAACATAGATCGAAGTTTGGAAAACTTCGCTTCTGTAAGAGACTTTGTGAAAATGTCTGCAACTTGATCTTTTGTAGGGAAAAAGAGCACTTCAATAACTTGATCATGAATGAGATTTCTGATGAAGTACATGTGTATCTTGATGTGTTTGTTGCACTGATTTTGAACTCGGTCTTTGGCAAGCATGATGGCACTCTGATTGTCGCACCAAAGGTTGGTCGGATGCTACTAATGGAATCCAAACTCTGAAGGATATGTCGAAGCCACAAGGATTCTTGCATTTGTCATTACTCGGTACTCTACTTCTGGTGAAGAAAGTACAATAGCCTGTTGTTTCTTACAGGTCCTGAACCAAGGCTAAAAACATAACCTACAGTAGACTTCCGATCATTAGGGTCATCGACCCAATCTGAATCAGTGAAACCAACCAATAAAGGAGTCCCCCCTGATCTGTAATGTATCCCAAACTGAATCGTACCACGAACATAGTGAAGTATCCTTTTTTTTTATTTCCAATGGATTTCATGGGGTGTTTGCATATACCAAGCAAAAAGACCAGCAACAAAGGAAAGATCAGGACGAGTATGAGTTAAGTATAAGAGGCTACCAACTAACTGACGGTACAGGGTGGCATTAACTTCGAGAGAAGTACAGGTGGCAATAATCTTGACTCCAAACTGGAAGGGAGAAGGTTTTGGTTTACAATTGTCCATGTGAAAGCGACAAAGAAGGTCACAAGCATACTTAGACTGGGAAAGAAAAATTCCTTCATTGGTTTGCAAAACTTGGAGGCTAAGGAAATAGTGCAAAAATCCTAAGTCTGTCCTTTAAAATTTCTTCTTAAGGTTGGTTTTCACATGGTTTAAAAGTTTCGAGTCACTACCAGTAAGGATAAGGTCATCGACATAAAGGACAAGAATGATGAGATGGCTTCCTACTTTCTTGGTATAGACATTAGGATCAGAATGGAATCTAGAGAATCCGATGTTAATAAGAAATTTGTCCATTTTGGCATACCAAGCTCGGGGAGCTTGCTTAAGACCATAAAGAGATTTATTAAGGCGACAAACAAGGCTAGAGTCATTCTGGACATATCCAGGAGATTGTTCCATGTAGATTTCTTTTGAGAATCTCTGTGCAAGAAGGTGGATTTAACATCCATCTAATGGACCTCCCATTTATGTGAGGCGGCAAGGGAAATATCCTAACACCAATGTAGCAAACAGATGTCATGTTTTTACTCCTCATGCAATTAGAGGTGAACTTGATCACTCAATCTCAAAACAAAAATCATTCGATCATCTTTGAATGTGTTGTTGGAGGGCATGCATATTGTTATCCCCATTTTGTGGGATAACTAAGAATATGATGTCTTGAGGCCCTCAGGTTACAAACATGGACTGTCAAGAGACCACGTGACTAGCAGTATCCAGTTGCACATATGGAAACCCACTCTATCACCACACATGGATCCACTGTCAGAGAATCCACCACACCAACTAGCTTTTGGAAAGCATTTGGGTCTTGCTACATGTGGTACAAGTCAAGTATTGTGGCAGGTAATCACTCTAATATTTGTTGATATTTTTGGTGTAACTTCGGAAGATATTATTGTATATTTGTATTGGTCAAACCTTTAAAATTTCATTGTAATTATATTGTATAAGTCGGCTCAATAGAAATTATTATTTTATTGGTATTTTACTTGTAATTGTAAAAAGACCCATTGTGGCTAGTCGACCTTGTTTTTATGGGTTAGTTAGGTCAAGAGTTGTGTCTCTACATGAGACACTTTTATGTATAAATAGAGGATAGGTTCCTCTCATTTGGACATCAACACACACACTTCTCTTGTGTATCTTGGAGCACATAAGGAGGTCTAGCTCCATGCGGTATCTTGGAAAGCATTTGGGTATTTCTCCATGCGGTACAAGTCAGGTATTTTGGACACCAACACACAGACTTCTCTTGTGTATCTTGGAGTGCATAAGGAGGTCTAGCGCACAAGTCTTGGAGACTTGTTAATTTGGTGTTTTGGTCTTGGTCCTTGTTGGAGAGCTATAGCGCATTATTTCCTAGTGGAAAAACTCAGCAACGACAAAAACTCGGCAAGGGTCCTGGAAACATCGCCTCGGAAAAAATCGGCGAAAAAATCGGAAAAACTCGGCAAACATTAAAAAATACATAATTTATTCATTTTTTTTCAAAATTTTAAACATTCTTCAATATATAAAGCAACAAAAACATCATATAAACATATAGGCACATAAATATGGAGAAAGAACCAATATATATTATATTGTGGATGCCAAACAAAAACTGATACATCAAAGTCATTACTGAAAGTCTAAAATGAATACAAAATGACATCAATGATCACATATATAAATGTATATGTCCCAAAACTAGCAACTAGCTATATGGTATCAAATTATCAATGCCCTCTCCCCCTTTTACGGGAAATAATCAAGGGTTGTTTTCCAGGCCTTGAACTAGAGGCAGAAGGTCCTGGTCGGACATCAATGCTGGATGGAGGACTAGCAACTACAATATGTGTAGAAAGTGGTGTTCCACTTTCAACTAGCTCATCATCCTCCTTGGTGTATGGATGAATCTCCTCCTCCTCCTCCTCCTCCTCCTCCTCATCCTCCTGCTGGTGTTGTTGCTCCTGGTCCCCTTCCTCTAACCATGCAGGTGCCTCATCCCAAAGAGGCACCTCAATCTCTACCCTCCACTTAGACAATATATCAATATTGTCCAAAGAAATGGCATCCACTTCTGGCTCTTTCTCTATCTGCCTCATCCAAAGTCGAAGATTGTAGTGGACATACACCAAGTCATTAAGACATGGGAATGCCAACTTGTAAGAGGGTCATAAAAGACTTGATGAGTGTTGAGGGTTATAAATTTAAATTACAATAAATGTAATTGACTAATTTCTTTGTTAAAGTTCTAACTTCTAACCTGTTGCGTCTTTTGGAGTGTATTTTGTCAAAAATACTCCAATTGTGCTCACAACCCGAAGAGCTACAGGTTTGACTGAGTATTCTAATGGCAATTTTTCGTAAATTTGGTGCTTTTGTGCCATAGTTCCTCCACCAAACATCTGCAATAAATAAGAAAGAAAGAACACATTAAAGTTTTAAACAATGAACATAATCAAAATTTAAATAAAAATTTAAATTTTGAAATTTAAAATACATAATTGAATTTTATAAATCTAATGACTTACGTGGCATCAAATGGGTCCTTAGCCTGACTGCATCTTCAAAGCCAAATAATCTAGCACATTCTCTATACATCTCTATCTTGCAATTTATTTGATCGCGAATGTTAGCATTAGGTACCATCCTCCGAAGACAAGTAAAGAGGCCATCCATCACCTCATCATCAAAGTCAAAGTTGCATTTGTAGGAAAATGCAGGGTTGAGGAAAAGTTCTATTGCATGAATGGGTCGATGGAGCATTCCGGTCCACCGACTATCAATCAAATCCCATATCATCATCTGTCTGTTGAACCCAGGGGTACCCTTTCCCTCATAATAAGCTCGGATGGATTCTTTGGCCTTATCCATGGCCTCATACAAATAGCCCATTATGGGCTTGTCGCTATCAACCAATATCGGAACCTTTACCAAAGGTTCAGCAACGAAGCAAACTTCTTCTACTCCTTCCCAAAAGGAGTCACTATACACCAATCTAGCAATGGCTCTACCATCCTCTTGCCTTCTATATCTGCAATCACACCACTCACCAGAAACAAACATTTGCTTCAACTCATACTGACAATGAAGCAAAGACTTGAGGGTGAGGAAGTGTGTCACAAAACGTGTGACTGCCAAATGTTGCAACTCCCTATCTTTGGTGTATTTCCTCATGAGGTTGAGAAAAAAAGCATGGTTATATATGTACTTAGGGATGCTCTTTGCCTGATCAATCACCTCCTTGATGAAGGGAATTTTCCCCACATCCTCAAGTGTCAAATCAATTGCAGTGTGTAGCGCATGGAGTCCAAAACACTGTGCCATGCCTCTCCATAAGCATCCTACCAGCAACCACATAATTATCTGAATTATCTGTCACAATTTGCACCACATGGTGTGCACCAATCTTCTCGATGAACCCATGCAACAACACACATAATAATGTTGCATCTTTCACATGTGCAGATGCATCAACTGATTTTATGAACATGGAACCTTTAGGACAATGTACCAAGAAATTGAGAAGGGTCCTACCCTTCCCATCTGTCCATCCATCAAACATCACTATGCACCTAGAGCTTTCCCATGATTCCTTGAACTCCCCCAATATGGCATTGATGTCCTTCTTCTCTGCTTGAAGAATAGGCCCCCGCAACTCCTCATATGAAGGGGTTTTAAACCCCGGGCCAACAACTGCAATGGCATCACACATCGACTACCAAAATGGGTTGTTTCTGGTGATGGTGAGAGGTAAGTCACTCCAGAAAAGACACCTCCCCATTAACCTGCTTGCTTCTTGCTGCTCCCTTTTTTTAACCATTGATTTAGTTGATGGTTTTGCTCCGGGTCCAGTTCTTGGAACAAAGTAAGATGGGATCTTCCCAACAGCTGAATCTGCGGCTATGGAGCCCCTCCCACTACCCTCAGTGGCATGGGAAGATATCCCTGGTGAACTTTGATACATCTTAAAAGCTGCAAGTTCATCTTTTTTTGTAGCCAACTCTTCCTTCTTTTTGTCCTTTGCATTAATTGCATCATGGGCAACTCTCATAATCTCTGGGCTCACGTTGCTACAAGGCCCAACATCAAACCCTAGAATTTTGGCCAAATGGTATTTCAACCTGTATACTCCTCCTTTAATACGTGTCCCACATAATTTGAAAAATAAAGATTGTCGGTTTGTTCCTTCTTCAAGGTCACCATACTCCCACATTGGATCCAAGGTTCTAGGCATGTTTGTTGAGTGCTATGGGAATGGACCTAGGGCAAAAAAACACAAAAAAATACATTAAACCTCACTTGAATTTTTTTTGCAGCATATTAATTTAAAAAATCAGCCATCCAAAGAAGAATGTTAGCCATGAAAAATGACATCAACAAGGTGGCTAAAAAACTAAAAAAACAAGCTAAATACCCCATTGAAATTTTCCAAAAAAACCCTTACATTTTGTTTGTTCTATAAATTATTGGCAAGATTATAAAAAAAAAAAACTAAATCTAAGCAAACAAAGAAGCAAGAAAACATGCAAGTGTATGGAAACAATTGGTTTACAAATTGGGAAGGGCATACATACCTGTGCTTGGAGGTTGTGGATGAAAATTTTAAAGATCCAACAGGTTGAAGTTTGAAACATGCTCCACCACAAAAATCTTCAAAGTTTGTGGATGAATCCACTACCCTGCCTTTGCACACCTCAAAAATTCTTGATGGCCTCCACAAACTTCTTCCCTTGCTGCTCCACACACAAAAAAAAACAAAATGACAAAAAAAAAAACGAATCAGGCTCTTTATCTCGCGGCCTGGGCGCCTGTGGCACTTTTTTCCTATTATTGCCACTTTTTTCCCCATTTTTTCAAAAAAACGTGCTTTTTTCTCTTACCAAAAAATTGCGATTTTTTTTTTGAAAAAATCGGCAAGCCCAAAAAATCGCGCTTTTTATTTTTATTTTTGTCGATTAATCAACGATTTCTTCTACTAGGCATTATTGTACTAGTTGAAAGAATCTATATTGAGGATTTTGGTTGCTGGGTTTTCTCACCCACGAGGGTTTCCCAAGATAAACTTTGTGTTCTATTGTATATGTGATTGTCTATCTTTCAGTGATCCTTCTATAGTTGTTATTGAATTAAATGTTGTAATTGTGTAACCAGAAAATTTAAAATTTTAACATGGTATCAGATCAGGCCTGAATAGAAGCCAGTTACAAATCTAGAAGCCTAAAAAGGAGTCATTTTTCCAATTTAGAGACAGTTACCAGACAAACCAAGACCATTAGGAGGTTCGCCCTATCCTAGCGCACTTTTCCAGCGAACTAGTTTTCCAGTTTGCAGCTGTTGCAGTTAGAGTTTCACCCAAACCCTAAGGTTGATGTTTTTCTAGGGAGATTTTTAACAAAGCAAGACCACTAAGTAGCTCGCCCTAGCAGAGCGCACTTGTTGGTAAGTTTAGATCTGTCTTCTGATAATTTGCATTTTTGGTCATATTTTTGTGTGGTCCCAAGTAGGATGACTACCAGAACGAAGATCGATGAGAAGTTAGATGGAGCTGATAACTTCAGGGCCTGGAGGTACAAAATAACCCTCCTTGAAGAACATGATCTGAATATCTTCATCAAAGAAGAGGTTCAAGAACCTGAAGGAAATGAATCTAAGACAAAGCATAAGACGGACATTGTGAAAGCAAAAAGGATAATTGTAGACTCCATCAAGGGCCACCTTATCCATCATGTATCATTATTATCTTCTCCAAAGAAAATGATGGACACCTTAGCTCATCTGTTTGAAGGAAGCAACATCAACCGAAGAATGACTCTGAGAACTCAGTTGAAGAATGTAAAGATGTAGAACTCAAAAACCATTCACTCCTACTTCTCAAGAGTGAATCAAATGAAGGAGCAGAATAGAAGCCATTAATGACTTAGCATAAGGAGAAGAGATGGTGATGGCCACCTTGAATGGCCTCCCAAGGTCATGGGATGCATTCATCCAAGGGATTTTCTCAAGGAAGAAGCTTCCCATGTTCAGTAGGCTTTGGGAAGATTGCAAATAGGAAGAAGCTAGGATGACTGCAAGGGAAGAAAATATGGCAGATGAAGATCAAGCCCTAATTTCCCACACCAAGAAAGGAAAGAGAAAGAAGGAGAACTCTTCACCTAAAAAGTTTTAGAAGGGTTGAAGAGAAAACTCAAACATCAAATGTTATTGTTGTCAAGAATTGGGACACTTTGCTAAGGATTGTCCCCTCATTAAGGAAATAAAGAAAAAGAAAGGAGGTAAAAGGCATCAAGCTCATACAACTGAATATGATGAGCCTCCCAAGAAGGTTGCAAAGCAAGATGAATCAAGTGATGAGGATTATGTCCTTATCTCAGCCCTCATGGGAACCATCACTCATGGAAGAGACACTTGGTTGGTAGACAATGGTGCTTCCAAGCACATGACAGGTTATGAAGACTCCTTATCTAACCTTGTTCATAAAGATTCACCTCACAAGGTGAAATTGGGTGATGACTATCAGTATCCAATCAAAGGAGTTGGAGAAGCTTCCTACAAGTTAGACTAAGGAAAGCCAATGAGATGAAGGAAGTTCTCTATGTTACAGGATTAAAGAAGAATATTCTCTCAATTTCAACATTGGATAAGAAAGGATTCAGAGTAGCATTTGTTGATGGTCAAGTTCTTATGTGGCCTAGAGGGAAGACCTTTGATGATGCAGTAGTGATTGGATTTGAATATGGAGGACTCTACAAATTAAAAATACATTCAGACTCCGCAATGGTTCATGATACTGTGAAACCCAGTGAACTATGGCATAGGAAATTTGCTCACTTACACTACAAAGCCCTTCTAGTTGTGAGCAAGATGATGATAGGTCTACCAGAAATCCAAGTAGAACCAGATGGTGTGCGCAAAGGTTGTGCACAAGGAAAGAACGTGAAGCACTCCTTTCCCAATAGCGATAGAAAAGCCAAAGGAGTTTTGGACATCATGCATTTAGACATGTGTGGATCGATGTCGATAGCTTCATTAAGTGGGTATGTATATTGTGTATCTTTCATTGATGATTACTCACGCAAAACTTGGATTTAATTGTTGAAGGCAAAGAATAAAGTTTTTGGCATATTCAAAGAGTTCAAGGCACTGGTAGAAAACCTAACAGAACGAAATATAAAGACCTTGCGATCAGACAATGGAGGTGAATTCACCTCAGAAGAATTCAAGGAGTATTGCAAGGAAGTTGGGATTAAGAGGGATCTTTCTACTCCCTATAACCCTCAGCAGAATGGAGTAGGAGAAAGGAAGAACCAAACGATCATGGAAGCAGTAAAGGCCATGATCCATGATCAAGATCTTCCTATGCATCTGTGGGCAGAAGCAGCGAAGAAGACAGTGTACGTGGAGAATAGAAGTCCTCACAAGGTGCTTGAAAACAAGACACTTGAGGAGATGTTTTCAGGAGAGAATCCATAAGTCAACCATTTCAAAATATTTGGCTGCCCTATATTTGTTCACGTCCCCAAGGAAAAGAGGACAAAGTTGGACCCTTCTGGACATAAAGGCATATTTGTTGGTTACAGTGACACATCAAAGGCTTATTTCAACCAATAACACAAGAGGGGCGAAAATTTCAGTCCTCTTGTCCAATGACAAGTTATGATCCAAATGAATGTCACTTTGTATTTATTTATACAATATTTTGACCTTTAATTAATTTTAGGTCAAAAATCAAGGTCAACTTTCAACATTCACTACAAAAATCCAATTTTACAAAATGCAATAATAAATCCCCAATAGGGTGACGTCATGCCCTTTCTAGGGTGACGTTGAGCTCTCATGGTGGACGTCCTGCCTCTAATGATGGAACGTTGCCCCTCCTAGGGCTTAATCTCATCAATTGTTTCAAGAACGTTGTGTAAATTCCCTTCTTTCACTAGAGCATCACTACATCAAGCCCTAGGCCCTCCAATATGACATCATGGGCTAGATGGATGGTCTCTAGGCCTCCCAAGGCCATCGGCCAAGTGAATGAAGGTAGGGCTTGTCCGTCTAAGGCTTTCCAAAGTGCCTCCAAAGGAAATGACTTCCTTCTTCATGGTACTATACTTCAATGTACCTGTCCATCGAGCAAGTTCCTACAAGAACAAAAAATACACTCTCCAGGGGTTCATAAGTCACAAGGATCATAGCATGTAAATCACATCCAATAATTGAATTACCCAAACATGTGCATCAAAACCCCCTTAATCCCCAACAAATGCTCAAAGACATTATGCAATTTGACAAGTTAGGTTTGGAGAGGGTCTCAGGGTGTCCTATTGGGCTAACCTCTCTTAAGTTTGGGGTGTTTCCCGAGTGGACCCTACTCCAATTCATGTAGGTGTATGAGGTGACATGGGTTAAATATTTGGGCATGGGGTGCATGTGATAACAAGGAAATGTAGAGTTTTATCTGTGGGTGCCTTTGTGGAGGGTGAACTGCACCTTGTCATGGATGCAATTGTTTCCTAGCCCATCCATTTCCATTTATTCTTAGCTTTATTTATTTTGATCTTTTTCTCTTGTGCTTCAAGGGAAAATTTGAGGGCCACTGTCTTGGCTTGATGACCAGAGGTGAAAGCGTTATCCACAAACATTTCATGGAAATGAGAAGGTTGGTTTGTAATGAGACCCCCTTTCTCTTGGCTATGCCACTGAGAGCCAATACCCTGGTTTGGTGACCAAATAGGTGGTAATGTCATACCGCTACATGCTCATAGTCATAATAGGTCAGCTCATGATGAGACCTCCTATCCATCAACTAGTACCTTGAGTGTTTATGTTATCTTGTGGGTCCCCTTTTCTTACTGAGAAGTTTTTCACTGCTTTCTCGAGGATCCATGGGCGAAGCATCTCGAAGGTTTCAAATTTGGCTTCTAACTCTTGCCAGCTACTTTTACCCTCTCTACCTTTAGCCCCTTCTTCCCACGAGGTAAGGTACAACCCTTCATAGTGTAGCCAATCCCAATGCCCAAAAAGGAAAGGGAGGTGGAAGGAATAAAGATGGAAAGTGGTAAGTATGGAGGGAACGAACGATGACTCTTCAAATGTCCACCCAATAGCAACCCATCCTAAAGGGAAATCAACTTAATATGGCACTGTGTCACCCTTCCAAGTTTGAACGACGCAAAGAGCATAATTTCCAAGAAAACATCATGAAATGAAGAAGGATTCAAATCCAACATGTTCAAGTTCTTCAAAAATCAGAGTGATAGATACCATGATACCTAGACTCATTACCTCATGGAGCAAGACTCACTACTACTTCAAGACTAGGTTGGTGTGATGGATACTATTGTTGGTGATATGTGGACTGCACTAAATAAAAGAGGGGCCCTCCGGGGCCATGCTTAAGTCGTCCGGCTCTCGGTACTCCATGTCTAGAACCTGTGGGCCTCGAGACATGATTTCCTTAGTTATCCCTAGGCTACGAGATAACATCTGGCTCCAACTCGAGGACATGTGCTCATTGTAGAGATCATGAGAACCTCAACATCTCTAGTATGACTTGTGCCTGCTAAATCTCAACAAAAGATATTAGTAATCCCTAGGGTGGCGATATCACCCCTCGTCCATATATGATAAAATAAACAAATAAAAGCATCTCTAGTCTAACATATGATTATGAGCATGCATATATACAAATGGAGTAAAGCAAATATGTAAATGCAATTATAACTATACTAGAATGATATGCAATGGTATGTACAATGGATGCAAGTGCCTAACTAACTCTGCTTACCTGTTGGTTGAATGCTAGGTGTAGTCATATAACCAGTGAAACCATCCTAGCAATACCTCATAATACATGCCTCTCTGCTTCATCATAAACCAAGACAATGACAACTCAAGCACAAAAATAACATGAGTTAGTGCATCATCATATCATAGAAATCGTAAAGTCTAGCTCATGGAGGCGAGATGGAAGGACAAAATTATACCAAGTTACACTTCTAGGAAAGTGCTCAATCGATCTCAGAAATGGATCATGAAATATCAAAGGCTCAAAAGACTAACTCAAAGAGTCTGAAGGTTGACTACCTTGGACGTCATCAATCCCTGAAGTCTGAGAAGGGATGAACAAGAATCTATAGGATGAATGACAATTTCTTAAGGGAAAGTTGAAAGACTGAGATAATAAACTTCTTCGTAAGGTATTCAACCTACCCTTGAATTCTAATAGAAAGCTTCGCCTTAGAGAAAACTTGGGACAAGATACACGTTCCCCAACTATATCCTTAGTGACATAACGAGGTAAAGTAATAGGAGGGAGCCGGACAACCTTGTCACAAGTATCTTGCTTCAGGCAAGCAATGTCCTCACCCTTATCAAGATCTGAGCACAACGGTGGTTGATAATATTCTTCATAGAATAAATCCAAGTGCTCAAATGAATACCCATCAAAATCCTCAAGGTATGACCGAAAATCATCAGGAGAAAATAGAACTAGGTCACTCTTGGGTGCTTGGAAAACATCTGTAACTACATCATCTCCTTGTTGCCAAATGTCAAAATTAGTAGTAACCTCATATGATAGTTGTAAAGGCAACAATTGGAAATGACCCTCAATATTGTAAATTGGATCCCCATCATACCCAATCACATCGCACTTACGTTTCCCAACATGTATGAACTCATCAATATTATCAACCATGTGATTACCTTTATCATAACATGAAGGGCTTAAAACATCCAAGGGCTCCTCTAACACTTCTTCACTTTCAAAATCACAAAACAAAGCATCTTCAAAATCTTGGAAAGGGTAACAACTTATCGTATTCATTTCTTCCTGTGCAGGAGTGTCAAAGACTTGGATGACTTCATCAAATGGAAAATCAAGCATCAGTGCCTCGTCCTCATGACTTTCCCCTACATCTTCAGCTTCATAATACAAAGGGTCTAACTCGTTGAAGGATTCCCTTTCTTCTTCACCTTCTAAATCATAGAATAGGGTATCATCAAAAACCTAAAAAGGAAAGTGACCAACCTCATCCTCTTCTTCTTATGAAGGAGGAATAGGATTTTGGATGGCTTCATAAAAGGGAGGAGCACACATTAATACTTCATCATCATGCTTGATATCTTCTGATTCTCGCTCTTCAACCATGTCCTCATTATCCTTGGTAAAAGCATGAGTAAATTCTTGCTCTTCCCCATGGCATTGGTCACCTTCATTAGGATCCCTCTCCTTAACCTCTTGTTGGTCAATGACTTGTTCCTATCTTTCCTGGAATTTACTAACGAAGATATCAAGGGAAACTAATCTTTCCAAACTAAGAGTAGCTGGGGTATCTTTGGGGTCATCAACTTTGATTTCTATAGTAAAGAGGTGTTCTCCCTTGAACAAGGAGATATTTGCCTTGAATTGTATAGCCATGTGATAAGCTTCTTCGATTGCTCTTGGCCCTTTTTCACTCAGGAGAAATCCTAATTCCACTAAGAGTGCATTGGTATAGAGTTAAACGAGGTACTTGTCTTCAGGATGATGGCTTCTAGGAATTTGTTGTAGCAAATTCTCAAACCTAGTATGAAATTCCTTGGCAGTCTCATTCTTATTTTGATTCATATATTCGAGTATTTTTATTAGCATGTGGATATCTTTGAATTTAATACGCCATTTCTCAAGAAAGGTTTCTTCTAATTGGTCCATATATGTGATGCTAGCATCGGGGAGATCATGATACCATTTCCTAGCATTTCCATGAAGAGTGGAAGAGAAAATTTTCATTTCCAAATCTTCAGCATCATCACTGATAGGGTGGAGTTGAAAGAAAGCCCAAAAATTATCCATGTGATCTTAGGCCCTAACCCCATCATTACCAGTGAATCTAGGGAGCCAATTTTCATACCTTGGAGGCATTTGTTGAGGGTAACCCGAAATTTCACTCATATCCAAGGGTTTAAAATTACCCGGGTCCCATTGAGAAGCCATGATTGGTTTTTTTATTAGTGGAGTCACCAAATATTCCTTCTAGGGATCATCATAGGAAAAAGAGGGAATCACCCTCAGTGGATTCGTCAGGTAAGCTTCGTGAAGTAAAGGCTTTGGGAAAAAGTTTTACCGAAAAAGTGTCGTGTGAGGAAAATTGACTCATTGTTCCAAGGCAACGATGCCAAAAATGTTATCGCACAATCTATACTTGCCCAAAGGTTAAAGGCAAGTAGGCCTAGATTGACGTAACATGGAGGTAGTCCTATCATTGTCACCCCAATACAATACCTCTTTCTATTTAAGAGGAAAACCTCACTTCAAGGGAGACGTCCCAGGACCTGGTCGGTTGATGAAGGACAGAAAGACACGGTGAAAACACACCCCTCTCTCTAGGTCACTCAACGAAACAAGTCACTAGGGTAAAGTTTAAAAGGACAAGGGAAAGTGAAAGTGGGTTTGTACCTGCCCTTTACAAGTGAAACATCAAACATTAGTAGTAACAATGATATCAATGATTATAATTAATGACTTCTTAGACAAATTATGTGCTGCTAGAACAAGTTATATATACTAAAGATGAGATTATGGTAGTAGCAATGTATCTTGAAAATTGCAAGTTATGATGACAAGAAATGATATAAAAGGTCTTGCAAACTTGATAATACTTTGTCACTCACGATTTCAAGATTAATACAAGTCAATAAATGACTTAAATGGCTTTCCAAACACTTATAACAACATTAATTAATGATGATGACAACAATAAAAACCACTTCAGAAAAGTACTATAATGAAGCAATAAGACAACTACTTCAACATCCAATGATTATAGTTTGCTTAGTACAAAGGTTTAGTGGTTTTATGGATGATTTTTTAGGGTTGTTAGGGGCTGTAACAACAACTATGACAGCAGTAACAACTTCAGGATTTTCACTTTAGAAAGGTAGTGTTATTGTCCTTATACACACTTGCAAACGTGAGCTAAGTCATGCTCACTTAGTGTGTCCTTGGAGGCACACTGCCTAGGTTCAAATCCCACGCTGTCACTTTGACTTGAACCTCTTCCATCTAGGCTTACTCCTAGGGAAGCCAAGGGGGGTACACCCTAGTTACTAGATGAATTCTAGGAGTTAATTTTAGTTTATTAAAGGTGAGGGGAAGCTAGTCTATATGGCAAGCAACAATGCAAATGCAAATCTTTACATGAGAGTCAAACCTTTCCCTAAGTCAACTATGACTAGTGCCTAAGGTTGGGCAGGGGGTCAATTAGATTATACAAAAATTAAATACAACTATACAAGAGATAAAAATGCTATAAGATACAAAAGAGATTATTACAAATTGAGATACACGAATTGAAATATACAAGATAACCTAAAATGAACAAGACAAGTTAGAAAATTGCAGAATAACTAGGAAAAGAAATATTCTACTTACAAAATGAAATGATTGACATATATGAAACTTTGTGAAATTGAAATAACTACAAATAACGATTTTACAAATATACAAGGAAATTAGATTTTGGACCAATCACATGAGATAACACAATAAAGATATTACTTGAAAT
Organism: Picea sitchensis; assembly: GCA_010110895.2. Lineage (NCBI taxonomy): Eukaryota > Viridiplantae > Streptophyta > Pinopsida > Pinales > Pinaceae > Picea > Picea sitchensis. Next base: position 38,698 of record SNQJ01S0070624.1, read on the forward strand.
GTGAATTGCTTGAAATACTCAAATGTATGAAAATGTAAATTGCCTTAAAGTGTGATTGTCAAACTTGAAATGAATACTTGCTTGAAAAGGACTTGCTTGGAAAATAAATCACACCACCATAAGATTGCTTTCAAAATGAAATTGAGATGTTATGTTGTGAAATGAAATTGCATTGCAAGTGTTATGAATGTAGTGTGTAGCTTGATTTTAATAGATTTTATGTGTCACTTTGATTAGGGAGTTTAGATGTGGAAGATTGTATCCTAAACTATGTGACTACCCCAAAACCAATTATTCTTTTAATCCAAAAGGAAGTGATGGGTGCTCAAGAAGTATGGCATAAAGGCCCACCCTAGCTCCATAGGTCAAATCCAAAGTACAAGGTACTCCGCCCGGAAAGGACGTCGAGCACCGTGAGATCGTCCTCGACCTAGCACCTTCTGAGTTTCTTTCCAAGTCTTCTCTTTTATGGTGTAAAAAGAATGAATGGTTGGATGCCTAATTACTACCTCCAACCTTTGCCCTTTTTTGTCACCCAGGATCCAACTAAGTGGCAAGGGGAGAGAATACGGGGCAAACATTGGGAACACAAATATTACTTGAGCAATGATTTTAAATTAAAACAAGCCTTCTGTTATTGCAAGGAATGGCTAGGTGCCAGTCTCTTGCAAGATGGGGCAAAATAAATGAAATGAAAAGTTTTATTAGTTTGCTTTAACAAATAATGAAATTAGTTTATTGCTTGCTTTACAAATTGAATGAAATTACAATCCCACAACTACAATCATGTGGAGGCACTATGCCTACCTTTCAACCAAAGTGGGTATTAATTAAAGAATTAAAAATTAAAATTGCTTGAAAGAATGAAATAACTTGAAATCAAAACTACCTCAACTATCGCACATGTGGAGGCACAATGCCTACCTTTTGGGCCAAGATGGGTACTTAAAAAAAAAGAAAAATGCTTGGAAATAAAATGCAAACCACACAATGGATCAAGTGGAGGCGCAATGCCTACCTTTTGCCCAAGTATGGGTGTAAAAATAAAGAACAAGAAAACAAATCTACTCTATTACAATATCAGATTTTTAATGTAAATTTACAAGAATGCCACCCAAGAGACTCTAAAGGGTGGCTTACAATTAATCGAAGATGTAGAACGAAAGGGGATTTGATATACCAACTTAGAAATGTCCTTTGGAAGCCTTTGGGGATAAATCACATGTAGAAACTCTCCTTTGATGCTAAAAATCTGGATAAAATATGTCAAAGGATATATCCAAAAAATGCTACAAAACCATGAAATTATTAGATAGATTAGCCCAATGATACATAAACTTAAATGAAAGCTTGAGATTGATTTTGAAACTTTTAGAACCTACTCTATATCATAACAATATTTAGAATGAGAAAGTAGAATAAGAAAGAGGAAAGGAAACAAGGTTAGATAATCATAGAAGCTTTGATAGATTAAAAGAAGTGGCTTTCAACTCTAAAACCAATCTTCCAATCCCTTAGTGAATCCCAAGTAAGCTTGTCTCTTGCTACACAAAGAAAAATGGAGGTGAGAACATCCAAAGAAGCTTGCAAAATACTTTCCAAACCTACTATGAAACTACCACAAAATAGATAGCAATACTACTACCAATAACACCCAAGCAAAATACTTTGATTGGGTCTCCAAGTATAAACTAGTGAAGAAAAATGAAAAACTAAATAGAAAGATATCACCTCACACATAAGCAATGGAGACACCAAGAAGACTCCCAATGTACACCAAAGATTCTCCAAAGCTTCCTTTATTATCCACCAAAATGTCACTACAAATACTTGTAGCAATATCCACACATGAGAGAGCATGAGAAAGAGAGGGAGAGGAGAGGAAGAAATTTGGCATAGTAGAGATGCTATGAGAAGAGATGGTAAAATGAGGAGGAGAAGCCTCAATTTATAGAAAAGGAGGAGGAGGGAACCCACTTGGATGGGCTATGTTATTGCACAGTTTGTAGCTAGGTCAAATGGCTATGAAATAGAAGGCCAAACTGGCATAACAAGAACCTATCCCACCCAATGTCACCACGATGGGGAGGTTCTTTCTCTTTAGGGAGGTTAGGCCCAGGGGAGACGTCCCCGATAACCTGGAGTTTTGAAGAGGCAAAAGTTTAAAAGTCAAAAGTAAATTTCCTCCTTCACAGGTCACCACCAAAATAGATAGTCCAGGCTAAACAACCAATAATGAAGTGAAGGCCCAAAGAAAAACACCTTCTCGGAACAAAGAAACAACAAACCAATATATGCAAGCTATGATTCAATGGGTTAGTACTTCATAAGACTATCTGATATCAATATATAGGCAATTATAACAATAAATATTGACGAAGTCAATGTTTGTTAATACAACAATGAAATAATGTCACTCCACCAATAAATATCAAGATGATGTAGCAATCAATGTATCAAATCAATCCCTCATTCAATAAATGATTTAAACACCATTTAATTTCTCATAAAATGAAACCTTGCTGCATAAAGATGAAATATTCTAGGTGTGACGTCAGCAACTTAGGGTTAGTAGTTAGTTAGGGTTTCAATTTAAAAATAGTTTGAGAGTTTGTTTGATCACTTTCACTTCAACGTTGGAGGTCTAAGATCAGTGCCTTCGGGCTTATGGATTCAATTTAATAGAGGACGCAAGGGTTGAAGGATGATGGAAAAAGACTGGAGGGAAGAGTTCTGAAGTGCTGCTATGGTAGGGCTTTAGAATCAAAACCCTAGGGGAGAGAGGCTCACTCCGGTGTTGCTAAAGCAAGGCCTCGTGCTCTCTCCTCCTTCCTTAGGTTAACTTGGCAAAACGGCTAGCATGAAAGGTGAATCAAGACAAGAGAGTGCAGTGAGGGAGAGTGTTGCTACAGCAAGGCTCTATCACTAAACCCTAGAAGAAGGACAACCTTAGGTGTAGATAACCTAGGCCTGGGATGTCTCCTCCTTCTCAATTTCTGAGAGTACAACTAGCTTGGGGAGAAGAAGCAATAAGAGTGTAGCTATGGCTAGGCTCTTTCTTCCTTCTTCAATGGCTGAAAAATTTATCTTTTAGGGGACATGAAACAAGGACCTACTTGTGTGCTTGTCACCTAGGGTTTTTGATCAGCAAATTATAAATATATGCAAGAATATAAGACTACAACCATTCAATCAATAAGTTTTGCAGGAAAAAACACTTACATATCACCATGAAATAGCATGCAAACCCTAGTTGTAAACCTTCCTTCAAGGGAAATGCCAAAAATGCCAAGAAATGCCCTCCTTAAACAAGTGTGCCTCACTAAACCAACAAAATTACCCAAGTAGGGCACAAAAATCAGACCTCACTAATGAGTGAGTGATGTGTTATGTCAAAATGAGGCTAAAACTCCTCAATATATACTATATCAATGACCTTAATTAAATTTTAGGTCATAAAATGGCCGACAAGGCCAAAATATCAAAGTAATATTGTTTTTACATTAAATGTTCAATTTAAAACCCTAAATGAGCAAAAGCAAGATGTCAAGCCCCATTGAGGGAGACGTTAGCCCTTTTAGAGAAAATGCAGCACCAAAGGACAAAACGTTGGCCCTCTCTGGGCCTCCCAATCATGCCACATGTGCCAGCTACCCTGTAAAATTGTCACATGCTCAAGGTGACGTCATGAGCTCCTAGGTGACGTCCTGGGCCATCCAGGGAAAATGTTCCACTGGAAGTGGGTCAACCCCCCTGGGTCGAGCTTTGCCAAAGTGACTCTAATGAAATGTCCTCTTCTTCTCTGGTGTAAAACCCTGATCAACCATTGTCTTGTCCTTGCCCCCTGATTGGGTCTCGACATCCATTTGCTGGGCTCTTCAGCCCCATGGAGGTCCGAACTGATCATCTCCCCATGTATACTGGTCCAAATGGAAACTGTCTGTCAGGCATGATCTTGCACATCATAAGCTACACCCTCCATGGGCTCATCAGTCACTGGGATCAGAGCAATGTTAATCACATTTCATCATCAATATTATCAAACATATGCATAAGACCCTAATACATTAGTCAATAGCTCAAAGACATTACAAAAACCTACAATACAAGACTGAAGAAAAAGACAAGACGTCCTATTGGGCTAGTATCCACAAGAAAGGGGAAGTTTCCAAGAAGGTTTCATCCAAGCCATGTAAGTGAGGTGATGTGGCTAGGGTATGTCCAGACATGTGGGTGAAGTGAGAGCCAGGGATGCATGATGTTATCTGTGGGTGCCTTTGGAGAAGGCGAGCTGTACCTG
>SNQJ01S0070625.1:9146-28077 GCA_010110895.2 Picea sitchensis
TCTAGCCTCGCCTTCAAGACTATGGACGAAAATCCTCATCCATACATCTGCATGCATGATAACATGGTCGTCTATAAAACTGTAGAAATCTTCAATGTGTTCTTCTACAGTTATGTCCCCCTCACCTGTAAACTTGGGCAGTTGTTTGAGGTAACCATCTGTTGGAAGGGCATTGAGAGGCTGAGGTAACACAAGGGGAGCATACCTAGCAGCTATAATATCCTCCATTCTGGTCATAGAGGGATTTTCTCCTTCCATAGGGATATTAGGTGAAGGATCTTGAACCGGGGATACTGGAAATAGGCTTACAGGGGTAAGGGAAGTGATAAGGGTTTCTCCCTCTAGTCGAAAACTAGGAGGAGACAACTCGGCAGGAACACTTCTGAAATTCAGGAAACATGAGGCTTCAGAAGACAGTCTGTTGTGAAGTTGAGGAGAAGAAAAAGGGGTTTCTACAGAAGGAGACGGTAAATTACCTGGTTCGGCGATGGAAGTTTCTCCTTGAGGGGAATTTCCTTTTTTGAAATTCACCTCTAGCTACGCCTTTGCATCTCGCGTATCGCGGCTCAGTTTCAGGCGTAGCTAGAGGCAGTTGTGGATGTGACCGCATGTGTCTACCTCTAAAAGCCACAATTAAAATGGTAGGTTCGCCACAGTGGAATCGTCAAAATGGAGTCACCAGGTGCACAGAAGCAATCTTCAGAGGCTCTGATGCCTGATGCACCTTCAGAATCAGAGGCTCAATGTCGTTCAATCTCGGGGAAATTTTTCAACTTCGTCCCCGGCAACGGCGCTAGAAATGTTGGCATTGGAAGTCACTCCTGGATTGCAGCAGGAGCAGAGCCCGATGCCCATCATTTTATGTCACGATTTGTTTATAGAGGGTGATCAAATGGAATAAAACTCGAAACAATATCGTTCTAACTCCAAAACTAGGTTGGACATGCAGAGGTAGGTGAGGTCTTAATTAAACTTCAGATAGTGATTTATAGTAAGGGTGAATAGGAGGAAGACTTCTGTGAGGAAAAATTGAGGGATATTGTAGGCATCGGGCTTCTAACAGCCTGTAGAAGAAAAACTTGAACATAAGAACTTCTTACACTCAAATATAGGCAACACTGGAGAATATAACAGTGTTACAATAAATCCTTTATCATAACATAGTCACAGTGATTCGCACGAATCAGTCGATCATGAACTCTCTTAGTATGAGATGAAACTAGATGGGACAAGAAAGTTGTATGTTATAAAACAATAAATCTCACATACATATACATAACCAGAGAACTAGAGCATCTGTTAAAACTTTACAATAGGGAGCTTTGCTCTACCATTGATGATTACAAAAATAGAAAAACTGAGTACATATACTCAAAAAAATTCACCCAATAGAGGCGTTCTCGGACCTCCAAGGCATGGCATCTCTTCAGTAAAACCTGGATGGAAATCCTTTGTCAGACGCCACCTTAACTCAGCATGGCTCTTGCAGGGGGGACCTGCACATAAGGGTACCACGGGTTGATTGCTCCAGGCCTCCCATACCTTCCATTTATGGCTCAAGTTGAGGTTTCACCTACCTTCTCGATTTTCATTAACTGATTCCCCAGGGAGTGGCCGAGACGATACCCTCAGGAGAAGACCTTGTGCCTTCTCTCTAAGGCTCAGAGGTTGGCCTCCCTTTCTTCTGGTACCGCCCTCAATGTAACCCAGGGCCATGACCATGGGCCTACACCCAAAGGCACCTTCGGCACTTCGTGTTTCATGGATGGGAGGGAGTTGATCCTTGCTCTTCAAAGTCATGATAGGCGAAGTGGCGATAGATCCCAATCGGCCACGTGTCCCCCTTTGATCGGACGGCCCTGAACATCTTCGGTGATACTGTGGGCCGGAATCCTAGATGCCTTCGCATCTCACGTATCGTGGTTGGGAGGAGGCTGGTCCTTGTTCTTCAAAGTCGCGATGCGCAAAGAGGTGAGAGAGCCTAATCGCGCACCACATGTCCCTCCTTGATCGGACGGCCTGGATCATTTCGGAAATATTGTGGGCCTGAATCATGGACGCCTTCGCATCTCGCGTATCGCGGCTGGGAGGAGGCTAGTCCTTGTTATTCAAAGTCGCGATGCGCGAAGAGGAGATAGACCCTAATCACGCACCACGTGTCCCTGCTTAATCGGACGGCCTGGATCATTTCGACAATACTGTGGGCCCGAATCCTAGACACCTTCGCATCTCGTGTTTCTCAACTGGGAGGAGGCTGGTCCTTGTTCTTCAAAGTCGCAATGCGCGAAGAGGCGATAGAGCCTAATCGCGCACCACGTGTCCCTCCTTGATCGGACGGCCTGGATCATTTCGGCAAGACTGTGGGCCCGATTCCTGTGTTAAACATGGCGCAATTCCGTCGGCCGCAAATATCTGTCGATCGACGATCTGCTCCATGGGTCGATCCTCACCGCTAGACACTGGATCGTGCGTCTGCTAACATTTTAAGCCCAAAATGGGGATTTTATGCACTGCATGGTATGCTCACGGCTGCATCCTTGGACAAAATGCCTCTGTTGGATTTTTAGGCCTACTTCTTCGCAACTCGAGCCACGGGCTCAAAGGAGGGAAAATAGCCCACCCCTCTTAACAAGAATTAATGTTAACAATAACCACCTTTAATATATTATGAGCCTCTTTAATATATTATGGGGGCGACTTATTATTTAGCCTATTACAATTAGGGTTTGACCAATCCACAAAACCCGACATGATAAATCCACAAAATGGGATTGATCTAATCAATAATAAATATATTTTATCTTTATCCACAAAAGTGGATAAGAATATTCTTTGCAGTTACACAATATTTTAACAATAATATAGGTTTGGATCAGCAATATTCTTGCTGAAACCCAAACTCATCAAGAATCAATCCATCTGATATAGTTTTCAACTCATGGATGGTAGTATGAATGGAAGTGTATCGGGTTTACTGGATCAAGTGCCTCATCATAGGAAACTCCCTCGGTTTGTGAGAAACCTTTGGCTATAGATATCACTTTGTATTTCTCGACACTTCTATCAGTTGCATGCTTAATCTTACAGATCCACTTTGAAAGTCATCACAGAATTTCCTTCTGATCTTTGAACATCTTCACTGGAGCAACTGGATCAGCTGGAATAATGTTTGTCTCCCTCTGAACTATTGAAGGGGGAGAAGGAATTGTCTCACTATCAATCTCCATCTGATATTCTCTAGATCTTTGAAAGGCTATCTCTTCTGGAGTTATGTTTTTCAAAATCTGGTGAAAACTTTTGTTCTGAACATATGTTGTTTCATGCATGCTTCTACCCATAGAATCATAGAAGGATTTTTTTCATGCATCATTGCATTGGTTTCCTCAATGATGGTTCTATTCTTCCTCTCTCTCAGATAGTTTTGACTCCCTCTAAGTCAAGTGGCTCCCTCTAAATGATAAACGTCTTCCTTTGTTGTTAACCTATCTTGGAACAAGAAAACAAGAGGAACCAAAACAAGAATATCTACTTAAGGAGAATAATAAGTACATCTATAGAATTAAAACAATTTTAAGGATTGTTGTCTCAACTACAACACTTACTTGTAACGTAGAAAACTTTAGAAACATAGGTTAGAAGAATGAAAATTTCAACAATCAAACTTGGGGTCTTTACTTCCAGCGTGTTGTTCCTCTGAATTCATTGAGATCCCTCTGGATCCATGAATTCAGCAAAAACCGAGGGTTCCTTCTTCCTGCAATTTTTCTCATGACAATGTTACAAATAATATATACATACATGTGCATACCTGAGAGTGTACACCAATGAAGGTTCTCCTTGTTTGTCTAGTAGCCACCTATATTCTGGTCTAGTAGCAAATTTCTACATGCTCAGAATAGACCTCAGACTTGGTCCTTTTATACCTTAGAGACTCCTTTAGATTCTAAATGTGTAAATGTTCAGTTTTATCCAGACTTTGTAAGTGTATCTTCTATGTATATTTCTTCTATGAATATACTCGCACTTCATTTTGCATGGCAACTTCCAACAGTATCTAAGTATTGTTTACAACAAGTTGATTCAAAACAGTGACACAATATGAAGGTGATATCATGTCCTCAAGTATGAAATTACCATCCACCAAGTGGGTCTCAACATCCCAGATATTAACAATCATATCATCAAATATAGTTGCAATATTATTGCCACCATTGGCTAAAGAAATCGTCTTTACTGGACCTTCACCAACTCTACTCAGGCCCACGTAGTGACATGAAACCTCTGTTGTTTTATAGCTTGCATCAAGCAGAGTATGTTCTCATTGTTGACATAAAGATCCATCATTTCTTTATAGGTATTACAGCAATACTTATAACATATAATAACTCATTAAAAAATTAATAAATTTTAGCAAGCGGTCATGCCTTTTAGGAGGCTTGTCGTGGGGTTTCTTCTAGTTGTAACAGCCTTGAACTTCATAAAATAAATAAACACTACCTCATTTATATGTGCCACAGGTCTATGATTTTTATTCCTTATTGGTTGTCCTGAAAGTGTTGATGGTTGCAGTTGTTCTCTTCTCATCTAGCAGGTCGGGCCACCAAGGGATAAGTGGTTGCCCCTTATGTTGTTCCAGAATTTCGGTCCACCCAGAATGAGTGGTTGCAGTTTGTTTGAGGGGACTTGGTCCTTTCTCTTTAGGTTGTGGCAGCCTTACTCCTTTCCATAAATGTTTAAGGGTGGGGTCCGGCCCTTCCCATGGGTTGCGGCCTCTTTTACATATGCCAAAGGTGTTTATCACGGGTTGAGTTTACCACAAGGAGGAGATATGGCCCTCCTTATCTACCACAAATTTGTTGCAAGGGGTCCGGCCTCATCAACAACCATAGATTTTTCCAAGGAGAGGTCTAGCCCTCTTCTCTTCACCCCTACAACGAATCTTACTTTCAATTTGTAGTGTGCAATGGTTTTCTTCAAGCCTTCTCTAATACCATGTTAGAATTTAGTGAGTTATGTCTCATGTATTCCCTTTTAAAAAAAAAATCAACAATTACTTTGAGCCATAACTACTGCAGCAAACCAAGATTACAAGAAGAAGATCCATGCACAAGTACACAAGAAGTATCCTAGGAAACCCTTCTCAACAAGAGAAGAAAACACAGCCAATCCTTTGCTATATTTATCAAGAGAAAGACCTCCCATACCATCACCAAAACTAGCACACAAGACGGTATTGCAATTTTCATAATTTCAGACCTCAACATCTGAAATCATGAGATGACATAATATTAAGTGTGTTTCCTCAATGGGGATTCACCTTTATTTATATAAGACTTGTCACATCAAATGATGTGTCTATTGGCACAATAGGGGCCGACTTCAATAACTTAAGATATAATTAATAATTTCCATTTAATTATATTTTATAATTATTAATTACATTAAGGTGGGTTTATTTTGTACCCTTTACATTACAATTAGGGTTATAGGCGGGTTTGACTCTTGAACAACATAAAGCAAAGGATCTGATACACCCACTAGTTAAGCATCCACTAGGGGCACATCCATGAGGATGTCCATATATTTGGCTCAATGCATTACACATAACAACCACTTCTTCACCGCGTTCACATGTGTTAGATCCCGCGAACCGTCCACTCAGGAGATCTTCTTTCCTTTGTCTTACGGAGAATCATCTGAGTTTCTAGGTAACTCTGTCACTTAGGGGAGGCTAATACATCATCTTCATTTATGTTCTTATGACGATGCACCCGGCACTTTGGAAGTTCACGTTCACCTTGTGCTCGGCCAGCGTCCTAACTTCGGCCGGTCGCCTTTTCCCACTAGAGAATCATCTGGGTTCTTCTCAACTCTACGAGAATGGAGGAGGTCATCTCTATGTTCCATATCAGTCACAGGAAGGAACCATGTGTACCTTCTTAGGGGGCTTTCTCGAGGGTTTGAGAAAATTTGAGAGAAAGACTCACACTAAGCACAATGATCCACATCCTCCTGTGAGGTTTGTAAGTTGGAGAATGTCTCACATAGGCTGTAATCATCAACAATTAGATAGGTCTGATTAAAGGATGTGTGTTGGTATAAACCAAATAGTAAAAGGGGGTTCTTAACTACCGAAGAAGGTTGAGCTTGGGATAACCCTTTGTGCTTAGGCATGCAGACAAATATTTTCACACCTATGACAAACCTAGTACTAATACATTAACTAGTACTTTGTTGTGATGAGAGGTGGTAGTCAGTGAGAGAATGAGCAGGTCGGGGTTGTCCTAATAACCCAAGTAGTTTGGAATGGACCACCACGGCCGAGTTTAGCGGCTCCCGAAGCAGCCCTAAGGTCTAAAGTGAAACCAAAGAGAAATGATTTGAGCTAAAGAAATCTAAAAGGAAACTAGAAACTAATAAAACAAAACAAAGAGAACAAGAAGCTAATAGGAGACTAGAAACTAATAAAGCAAAACTAACTAACTACGCTAACCTAACTATAAATTACTAACTACTTATAATCATAGTTAGTATCTTATAAATATATAATAACAAAATCAACTTTACCTAATTATGCATTTATGATATTTCCTTATTCCTGAAATGTACAATATAAGATAGAAACTAAATATTTGATTAAAACTTTGAAAACTCATGTGATCATACAGGGCGACGAGATACTCTTTTTATCTTTTTGTGACATGAAAAGAAAGAAAGATAAAGCTGAAATAAACAATCTATCATGATAGGGAATTAAACAATGTAATACAAATCTAACAAACTATCATCATATTAAACTACTTAATCAAATCAATACACATCTAACTAATTGACACAGGCTTGGCTCCAAATTAAACTTGTATGATTGCTTCTTAAGATGGTTGGAGGAAAGAAATTCACACCATTTAGTCCTTAAGCTTCGCGAAAATGATCAGCTATCTTTGCTTCTTGAAGTAAGTTAAAGGACAAACAAGACATAAAAAGAAATCATACTTGATTTTATGATGATAAATCTTACGCAAAGGAAACCTGTGTCTTGAGAAAAGCTTATATAACAATCCAATCTCACGAAGACAAAGCTATCATTCATAAAATGAATCTACAAATGTTATGTTCTTTATTTCTTAGGAAGGAACAAGATATGTATATGATGAAAGTATATCATATGCATGTGATTTAGATAACAAAGTAATACTAAACCATGACAAATGATATATACAAACTTGAAACAAGATGTTGATATATTGAAAAGAAAAAGCTATAAAAACGTATCAATTCTGTTCCAGTTTGAATGAGAATTACATATCCATGTTCTTCCACCAGGCTGATGATTTTTTATTACAAAACCATAGGTTTATATAAGTTTCTCACAAGGTAAAACATCCTTGTGAATAATAGCAAGCAGTTTACACAATGCAGAATAATCCCAAAATCTCTTAAACTAAATAACTAAAAATGCTAGTGAAATCCTTAAGATATTTTCCAACTTCTCCTCACATCCATAACAAATTCAATTTTGCTGTAATAGACATAAAGATCAAGTTAGAGGGTATTTTATTGAGAAAAACAATAGAAAATGACTCTATAGACTTGGCTACAAAATCTCGATTTTGTAGATGGTCTAGAATAGTAAATAGGACCGGATATAAAATAAAAATCAAATCAGATCCAATCGTTACAAATTACAAATGATTTAGAAAAAGCAAATCCTTTCAATCAAACCAAATCAAGTAGAATAAAATCGGGACAGAGTAGGAATGCTCACATTTTTCCCAATCGTTAGAATCAAATCAAATCTTAACAAGATTGTTCCATGAATGCAATTAATGGTGATCAAAATCGTATGAGATAAAACAACCATTATCGGTTTACACAGGATCCAAGTCGTTTAATCAAATAGCCAAAAATGGTCACGATAAAACAGGCATAACTCTATCCATGAAATCTAGTCATAGACTTTATATGCTAAATTTCCAGCGGTTCATAGATATGGTCATAGCTGTCATCGACTAGTCATAGTAACGATTTGATAACTTTTAATTAAAATCACAATGCGTGAAACAACCTCCCATTTATGTCGGGTGGGAACCATATCAATTCAAGAATCTTTACACAGTCAATTGGACAGAGGCATGATAAAATGTACTGATTCATGAATCGAGCAATAATCAAACCAATTTTCACTGAACTAATTATAGAAACAACATCGTAACCTTAATCAGAATCCAATTCGAATAAGTTGCGATCAATGAGAATCAAATTAGTTACAATTCGGTTCCCATCTTTATCCATAGAAAAATATGGGATGCAGTCGAATGAAGATGGAACAATTAACCCATTTATTAACCAATTTGAATTACACCATAAATTTGTATTCAAAATTAGGGATACCAATCAACTTGATCCTAAAATATTAACAGCTTGTATTATCAGCAGAACATCGAGCTAATTTTAAGCAATCATATCTATTACGATGATCTATTGAATCAAAACCAAATCCAATCAATTTTAAAAGCGATAACCAAAACAAACATTATATACAGCAAAACATGCTTATGTAACAAAGCAGGAGAAATATGTACAAAGAAAGTAATATAAATGAGGAAAATATACCATCACAGTTGCTTGGCCTTATGTCAATTTTGAATTGATAGTTGCAGTGTGGGGCTTCGGCGTTTTTTGGTGAGTTTGAACACGTGGATTCGTTGCTTTTATCGGAGGTTACCTTTGCATTACGACCGGTGAGCATTGCCGCTTGGTTTTCCAAATCGTAGATTTTGGATTGCAGCGTAGGTACATCCAAATAGTATCTTTCAACCCATAACCCACATTGATCACAAAGTACAGCAATTTGAAACGAAGGGGTTTTGATGTTCTAAGGGTTTCGTAAGGTAGCTCAATACTAGGGAAGTCAGGGTTATCCCATAGACAAGGTGGTAAGTTCTTGACGAAATCATTAGGAGGTTTGCTACACAATCCCTCCGAGTAAGGATATTCTTCAGAGAAATCGTTCAATGTATGCGAATCCAGTCCTCTAGCGATAGGCTGCATTTTTTGTGAGAGCTTTTAGACATTCCTGCATACATCGCGAGAGATCAATCTGCATTTTCTTGCCTCATTATTAACAAGTCTAAGCTCTAGTCTTTTGGGTTGTAGCTTTAGCAACTTCAATTTGTTTTGTCACAGACTTAGGCAAACTTGTAGGTGACTCGAGCTTATGTCTAGGTAATAAAACATCATAGGGAACAAGGGTAGGTTTGTTCTCGGCCACCATGGGCTTATTTACCTGTGGAGGGTTTGACTCTACAAAACCATTACGGATGAGGAAATCATGCCAAGAATCATGATGTAACCCTAACTCGTAAGCTAAAACCATTTTGATCAACCCAACAAAGAAGAGGCTAGTGTCAACTTTGGTATGCCTTTGTATCTAGCCATTTTAAAAGACTTTGGTGCGGAGATGATAAGGCATACTTAGTTCAAATCCATGAAAACCATTAATAAACGTAGGTGGAATAATAAAATAAACCCATACCTTCCTTCACAGGTAATGAAACATTTGATAATCATCGAGAGATCATACGGTGGTTTCAACATCTTTGCGGGTAATCCTCTATCGCATGAGTTCAGCATGCGAGATTGGAACATTGTCCATGGGACATTATCTACGCTAACTTTTAGACCATTTTTATTTGCCAGCGGGCAAGCCGGTTGCGGTGAGAAATTCTTCGTGTTCAAGGCGGACATCTCCCACTTTGGCTTTCGGAAGCCGTGAGCGACAATGAAATTAGAACTCATGAGGCCCTCATAGCCATCAAACTTCCCTTATGAAAGCAAGCCACGTTTTGTTCACAGGTGGAATTTACATGCTGCGAATTATCGCGGTTCTTGGCGCAGTTAAGCTTTCGACCCACTTTAGCGGAGCCATAACTATATTCATGGTAGGTTTACACTAAATGAAGACAATACCGCGAGTTGAAAAGCGTTAGGTTTGATAGTTAGCTTCGAATGAAGCCGGGAATTAAGCATGCGTGCGGTGGTGGGATTAACACCTCCATGCACTGTATTAATTGACTGATTACAGTGTTATCAAAAACATGAGCGTTTATACCATGCGTATCGGCCGGCAAATAGGTGTGTAATCTGTGCGTGCCAATCAGCCGGAGCAGAACCAATACCATGTGTTATGCTCATGCCAGAAGTGTGCATCTCGATCCACCACCATATCCATGCGTTAATGCGGGTGTCAATGAATGGATTTCAACATCAAGGGTTTAAAATTAATCAATGCCGATACATGGTTTGGAATTATGAATCAATCATCGTATTATCAACAAAACAATATACCAAGCTTATGAATCAATCATCGTATTATCAACCAAACAATATACCAAGCATTAACTTGTAAAATCAAATATGATTAATCCATGCGCCTTCAAACCATTGCTATTTCTTGAAATGACTTCATCAACTTACCAATGTATTCGTTGTGCATTGAAGTGTTTGCATTCCAAAGTCTTGAGAACATTATGATCCAAAATTCCTCATATAATAGCTGAGTGAAAAGTCCATAGCAATGAGGATAAAAGAAATAAGACCAAATCCATTATAACTTTCATAAGATCAGAATAAAACCAATAAATTTTTATGCCCAAAGGCTTAGCAATCAAACATATCCAAATGCTCAATCAAGGTAAGAGCATGCTCAAGGACATAAGTTCGAGAAAAAATTTAGCAGTCATGTGATAAACCAATGGTGAAGTGTCTTTTGGAGAAATCGATAAAAGACGACTATAGTCCAAACGATGAAAAAGGTATTTTCACACTTATAGTTGTGAAAATTAAATCGAGACCAAATTGCAATTGTCGCAAAAATGAAACAAATGTCTAGAAGCTCAATGCGACGATGATTTGTCATTTAACGAGACAAGAGGTGTAGGCAGTGTTTTTTAAGAGCAATTAAAAAAATGATTGGTTGCCAACATATTTCAATTATTTACTGAGATATTATTATCGAAAGAAAACATACATGCAATAAAATTGTAGAAAGAAAAATAGTTTCCTTAGCTCTAGAATTAATCACACATTAACAGCATGATTTGATTTCATCATTAGAGACAAGAACTACAAAAAATATTGAAACAACTAACTTATCAATAGATTCAGAAACTCTTACATATTATAGCATCCATTCATGAAATAAAGTCGGAAGTAATTCCTCCTCAATTCTAATCACACATGTATTTGATGAAAAACATAAGTTTGTCTCTGGTCCTAAACAGGACCTCTCAATTAAGGTAGCTAGGAAATAGTTCTTTACAATTCCCAAAAATGAGGGTCTTTGCAAAAACCATCGACCTCTACTAAAAGGTCAAAAATCTTATTTATAACGAATCACTAACTAAAAATAGCTATCAAAAGTGAAAGATAAGTAAAAAAAACATCGCCACATGGCACTTCCATCTCTTTGTCTTCTAAGAATCATCAAATAGTTTCACTGAAGTGGATGACTCTTCTCATACTATGACCATTTGACGAAGAGTTCCTCGCATGTGTTGGCATATGATAACCTGTGTTGGTCCATCGGGGCCGAAAGGATTTATTTTACTTCTATTGCACGTGATCAATACTTGACTATTTTGACACTTAACCGCCGCAATACTACTCGAGCCTTGATCACATTCTCCATGAACTGTTGTACTTGACCTGGCGCCATGCTTTCCCCCTTTGCTATCTCTGCAATCCATGCCGAGTCTTGTTTTGCATGTTTCTTGACTATGTCATGCAAGTCGATAAAGTCCTCAGGGGAGCTTAATTCTTAGAGACCGATGTCTTTCATCTCCGTATTAATCTTTACCCAAATCCTTTCGCAATCGACCTTTTTTTCCTGAATCTCCTGCTAAGGTTCCTGGGCCATTTTCACCTGGTATTCAGTCGCTTTCCTAATCCGATCTATGTTGTTGTCCCTCAGCACCCAAATGTCGTGCTCTTCGATGTCTCAACCCTTTTGAACCACACTGATGTAATAGATCTGTTCCATTGTTTGGTGAGCCTTCTCATACCACCTTTCCACGTACTTGCAGGTCGCTAGCGCCATAAGGGTGTCTTCTTGGAAGTCGACTATTCATCTCTTCTTGATCTATCCAAGGTGGCATCTGTGATAACCATCCCTACGCCTATAAGTTCGGATGCCTTGGCATGTTCTGTGTTGAGCATTTTTTCCTCTGTGGTGATGAGAATAGAACTATCCAACGTAAGCCTCCTTTTCTTAGTGGTTCTCTTCATGATGGATTTTCTCTTTTGGTCATAGGTGATTGCTTGTATATCAGCGACCTCATCAACATGTTCGGGGATTTGTTTCTCTCCCCAAGTTAGAGTATTTCCCAGGCTCCCAACCGTGTATATCTATTCTAGGTTGGGTTCTTGAACCTCTTCCATATGTCACGATGGCTTAACTTCCATTTGTTTCCCATCAATTGGTAAGGTATCAGCCAAAACTGAGGAACCAAGGGAAGGTTTGGTACTTACTTGGAAATTGGTTGTTGAAATGTCGATTTCTTGTTGTGGAATTTTCTCTTTCTGGTCATCCGATCCTAGATCATCCCTCAAGATTTCCATTGGGGTTCCCGACACGTCGCGTCGCTAAGTGTCTAAGGAATTTTCGACCTCATGCTCGCTCTACAGAAGGCTCTAAATTGGAGCATCGGGACCTGGGGTAGATGCTCTATTAGGTTCTTTCTCCCCTTAATCTGCACTGGAGTCACCAGGGACACCTCTGAACTCTCCTCATCAACATAGATGGTTATCAATTCAAACAAGGGGTTTGGTACACTTGTTCTTCCTGGTTTCCTCGCTATCTCAGGATGGGTTGAAATTTCCCTTGGTGATCTGATCTGTGGTGGTGGAACTTCAGGGTTTTTTGGCCCGGTGATTTCTTCAAGTTGTATCGGCTCTAGGCCACTTGGCTCTCCTCAGATTTCGATTGGGTCATCAGCGGTAATCCTCGTCATCTCTACCATATCAGGGTCATTTTGTAACTGATCAATGATTCTTCGTGCCCCTTCTAGCAAGAGTAATCCCCTTCTTTGTGCCTATACGGTCTTTGTCGCTCTGATTTCTTCCCTGGCTCTGAGGGCCTCTTGAGCTGACTGCTCTATTGTCTCCACCTGTTCATCCATACTCATGGTCTTGAACCTGGTCATATTTGGTTTGGCCATCCTCTATACTACCTCATCTTAGTCATGAGCACACTCTATGAAAATTTCATCCTCAAACTTATCATGAGTGTATGGCCAACAGGATGATACCTGTGAAGCATGTTGGAGGAATAGGCCTTTAGGGTTGTGCTTGCGTAATCGGCATGTCGGGAACCTGAATTCAAGTTGGCTCAGTCCTTTTTGTTTAGCTAGAGCAATGTCTTTTACCAGATAAAACCCCACATGGAAACCGTAGGGTATGAAAGCTCGCTTCTTGTCCTTAATAATGTGGCATTATAGCCCTGCAGGATAGTCTGATAGTATATTTCTCCCACAATGAGTCGGTCTAGGACATGAGCGGGTAGTATATGTGGCGCTTTGGTGGCCCCAAAAACTCTGATATTTGTTGAGTGTTCATCCAAATACCAGTGGCCCACTTTTTCTACCATTTTCTTGGTTGTTGCAGATAATCTTGGGCATTCCCTTTTAAATATAATAAAATAAAGACGAGCGATGAATTCATCACAAATGAGCACGTAGGATTTTTTGTACCTGTTCTCCCATAGTATGTTGAAATAAACATGAACAAGGAGCTATTCAACATGTTAGCTAAGATTCATGTCGGCGAAGACATTTCTCGCGCATATAACATCGAGCAAGTATGAGGCCATATGGAAAGCGGGTGCTTCCCCTTCTTTCGGTGTCCGAGCCTATTGTAAACAAATGCTCAATTGTTTGGAAATTATTGCTCCTTAGTTGAAGCTACTTCTGGAAATCATCACTGTGTATGCCAAGGGAATCCATGCTTCCGAAAACTTGGAGCAGTCCTTCTCTCCATACAGTCGGCAGATGAGAGCCATCAAATAGATTTATGGCTCCCTCAAGTTAACCATCCCATACCAACCATTTCTCTGGTTGATAAACTTCTTGTCCTCCTTCCACCATGAGGCCATCAATTGGCTGGTGTCATGGAATTCATAGAACTTCACCACGAATTTTGTGTTTAGCCACTCCTATGGTTCTATGAGTTTGCAGTACTTTTGGACCTCTGTCAGGAGGAAAACTCTTACACACTCATCATTCTCATCGTTGATCAAGCACTTATGCCCGTCTGTATGGTCGAGTATCCATTTCAAAACCTCTATGCAAGGAAAAACCGGGGTTATGTTGGCTACCATGTGTAAATATGACCGGCGGATGTTCAGGAACACCTGGTCATTGAGAGCCCTTATGTCTAGGTCGTTGTGTGGGATACACTCCGGGTATTCTTCCCGACTAATTCTTTTGAAAAGGTCCCCCCACTGTGGGAGAATTACTTTGGATCTGGTGCTTGCTTTTGTATCACTGAAGACCGTAGGTTGGACAAAGGATTTCTTAGTTGATGTTTTAATGATAGGCTCTACCCTGGGAGTGTACTCCAACTGCCTCGCGGTCCCAGGAGAAGAGCCTTCACCTGTTTTGGCTTATTTTAGCTTGGGTGCTCTCGGCGAGCGTTTGGTGATTGTCTTTCTCGGCAGCATTTTACCTACAGTTAGAACATAGTTAGAAACTATGTAAGAGATCAGATGTATATATAAATCATGACTGTCGAATTGACAAACTTGAAGACATGCCTTTGCAGCTTGTTTAACCTGGTTTTGATAATCTGAGGATCAGCACAGTCTCAAGACGCTCGCTTTGCTCCTTTGGATGCTCTGGAATTAAAACTTATGCGCATGATGAATTTGTTCAAAATGGTTCTAGAGATTTAAATAGGGATGAACTTACCTTGTCGCATCAACCATTCAATTCGGGTTATGAGTGAAGTTTCATTAAATCTGTCGCCAGATCTTCAAAGTTGTTTAAAATTAAATTCATCAGGGGTTGACGGCGCGAGAGCGGGTTGTAACATGTCCTATCAGCAGTTTGAAATTGTGGTTGTTCAATCGGAGCAATAAGTAGCAATAAATGCAGGATGAATCATTAAATGGTTTATTAAATGTCAGAACCTGATCGTATCTTATGCCTGAAACATCCCATCTTTTCACTAGTCTAGTTGGTGAGTCGAGGGTAGGGATTCTTCTTCGAACACTTTTCATTGATATCTTCTTGCAAAATCTCTGACGTCGATCGATCTTTACATACAGAGTTGATGTGGCAAAGGTGACTAGGAGGTGTGAATAGGACCCAGGGAACCTTAATATGACTCGAGATGAAACTAGGTCATACGACACCCTTATGTGATAAAGACACATGGAACTGAAGATCGGTGACTTCATTTACTCATGTTAATCGAAATCAGGACTTTCTTTAAGCTATATGTTCTAAAACCCAATCCTATCTTATCGACACCAAAAAGCATCGAGGATCGGCAATCGGCGATAAACCTACCCAAGTTCTCTCGGATCGACTCTCTCAAAAAGTCTTGATGCCGAAAGTGTATTAGGGATCGGCGATCAGCGATATGTTCGTGGAAGACAAAAATGATTGTTTTAACCTTTCTAGATTTCCCCGACCCCGATAAAGCACACCAGTCATCGACTATCGATGATTTCTTTACGGCCTTTGTCAATGTTTATCCTTCCCGTATTTTTTCGATGCCGATGGGGATCGACTATCAATTGAAACTTCGTGGAGAATAACTCACGCAAACCAACTCCACCTTTTGTCGATGTCGATGGTGTATCGGTGCTCAACGACTATTGTAACCATGTGGCCACTTTACCTGCTTGAATTTTTTCCGACGTCGAACATGAGCGCATTAGGTGTAATGTTAGTTGCAGATTCTTAGTTCGGATGTCAAGTTATTTTAGACATGAGGTTTCATNAAAAAAAAAAAAAAAAAAACCATTCCCCAAAGTTAAATCGATTTAGACAGTAAAAGAAAACAAGTGGTACTTAAAAGGTGATAAAAATTCATAAGTATTTTAGGGTGTGTTGAGTGCTCAACAAATGGCGACTTACTAGGCGAAAGAAGAATCTATGTTCCTTCCCCGGGCTTAGTTGATGTAGAAGTTGGTTAAGAACTTAACTGGGTTTTTTTTTATTAGAGTCTCTTCTCTCCTTGCATTTGAAATTCCCAGGTTCGTGAATCTGGGCCTACATGTGGGGTTTCAACCTTTATTCCACCTTCGTTCCCTTTAACCATGACCCATGCCCCCTTTTGAAAAGAGTCGAATAAATCATTCACTACCACCATGCCCTTCATTTATCATCATTCAATTGTTGTGGTGTTGCTCCGCTATCAACGATTGTCCATAGCCTCGGCGGAGTCACCCTGACGACACAAACCTTGCTCCGTTGCCAACGAGCGTCCATAGCCCCGGCGGAGTTATCTGTATACCCTCTCCTACCTCATTCTCATTTGATATAATTGATTTAATTTTGGCAAAGATTCCCTGAGCGAGTGGGAGAGGAGGATGTCTGTTATCTACAAGATAAGATGGTTAAGGCGAAATTTTTCTAGCTCTGTCTTGAGGTACATGTGGTCCTTTCCAACTTATTTTCCTTTAGGTTTTACCAGACCACCAGGCGGACACTTCATCACTTTCCAAGGTTGTTTATTTGCAAAGGTTAGATACATAACTTATTTAAGACAACCGCAGTTTTCCCTGTGTTTCTTGTGTTGCATGTAAGCATGGATCAGGATTAGAGTTATTTACACCGTATTGATTAAGGTCAACCAATGCCTTGTGGAACACGACTTTATTGCACAAAATACTTCACAAAATAAAAACAAAAATAAAGGACTATGCAATCAGCTTGCCTAACACCCACAAAATAAAATAACATGAAAACACCCACACAATTTTTTTAACAGAAATATTGTTTTAGGGCCTGGCCATTCACCGAGAGGGTGTCAAGTTACCCCCTCATATTTTGTAACCGATACGTTCATGCCCCAAGTTTCTTGGCTACCTGGAAAGGTCCGAGCCATAGATTATGAAACTTTGAATGTTTTCCCTTCAGTTCATTTTCTCTATCCCATTTCAGGACTAAGTCTCTTACTTAAAAATTCTTCTCTATGGCCTTATGCTTATCAAACCACCTTTTAATGATCTGTCGATGAGCAATGAACTTTGATTTTTCTTTCTCCATTTCTTCTTCCAGTATGAGGAGGGCATTAATTCTCTGTTGAATAACAGATGAGGGTTGTCCTCTAGATCCCTGAGCACGCTGAAGAGATGGAAGGTATAGCCCGTTCGGGAGAATGGCTTATTGTCTGTCTACCAGAAAGTATGGGGAGCTCCATATAGCTTCCTTGGGTGTTTCTCTATCGCCCCATAAGTAATTATAAAGTGAACTATGTCAATTCCTCTGGTTGTCTACAACTTTTTTCTTCAATATCCTCACTAGGTTCTTATTGGTTGATTTTGTCACCCCATTCCCCTGTGGATAGTAGTTTGCAGAGTATCTAATTATGATTCATTTGTCTAGAGAAAACTTTGTTAATAGGGTGGAAGAAAAGTAAGAGGCATTATCAAAAACAAGAATGGAAGGCATATTGAACCTTGTGATCAGTTGTTGTTCTATGAATTGAATTACTACCTTTTCATTTACATGAGTCAGAGGGATGGCCTCTGCCCATTTCGTGAAATAGTCTGTAGTAGTCAGTGTGTATCTATGTTGTTTTGAAGAACTGGGTGTAATTTCTCCTATGACATCTAACCCTCATTTATTGAATGGTCTGGATATGGCCATAGGTTGGAGTGGGACGATTGCTCTCTTTTCCCTCCCTGCGCTCATTTGACAAGTTTTACAGTTTCTAGTGTATGTGTGAGCGTCTCTAAACAGAGTAGGCCAATAATAGTCAGCTCTTAGTATCTTGTGAGTAGTGGTATTCCCTACAAAGTGTCCACCTGCAAGACCATCATGGAGCTCCTTCAGAACCTTATCTGCATATTCACGTTCGAGATATCTCAAAAGTACCCCATCATAATTCACGCGAAAGAGCACCGAATTTATGAGGCAATATTGTGTTGATTTTATTCTGAGAGCTCTCCTTTCCTTGAGGTTTAGGTTTTTTGGGAAAGTCTCATGATGCGGGAGATAAGTTATTTTCTCATACCAAGACTCTTTCCCTGAGGGAATAGATAAAGCTTCCCTACACGATAACATCAATTCATTGTCCCACCCGGAGTCTTCATTTACTTGGTCTTGAGCTTCAGTGGCTAGTTTACACAATCCATGTCCCTTAACCAGTTTGGCAGGTTTTATATCTAGATCAAATTCTTCGACAACTTCCATCTAGTTTCATCTTATTTCCCCCATCTCATGTTGAGTGAATAGGGATTGGACTGCAAGATGAGGCACAATGAATTTGGTGTGATTTTTTAGGATGTAAGCTCTGAAATTTTTTACTACTTTGTACACTGCATAATATTTTCTGTCTATAGCGGGATAATTTAGTTCGGCCCCTTGGATATTAGTGCTCATAAAAGAGACAGGTGTCTCATTGTTGTCATCATCCTTCTAAGTCAATACTACAGCTAAAGATTGGTCAGAGGCAAAAGTATACAGAAAAAAATCTTTGCTAAAGTCGGGACTTCGCAACACTAGAGCTTCAGATATTGCAGTCTTAATGTTGTTGAAAGCACATTTTCATTCGTCATCCCACTTAAATTCAGCATCTTTGTGGATCATTTTTTGTAAGGGTTTGATAGTTTCAGCGAAATCGGGGGTGAACTTCCTCACATAATTGATTTTCCCAAAAAATGATTGCATAGCCCTTTTGTTGTGGGGTAAGGTAATCTGAG
>SNQJ01S0070626.1:9293-21572 GCA_010110895.2 Picea sitchensis
TTTTGGGGATTAATAGAGAGTGGTGTGAGGGGGAGGGGAGGGGCCATATGAGCTTCTACCTTCACGTGGTTAGCCTTGTTCAGTAGAGGATAAATTATTCTTGAAACCAAGAGAAGCTCTTTCATTTTTATACCATCATGATCGTATAAGATTTCATAAATATTGTTGTCACCGTATTGCATCAAGGAAGTTTCGATGAACATGTTTGTCAATTAGATAGAATTTTTTTTGAAACCCTAATTTTCTTTCAAAGTACACAATTTGGTTGACACAAGTTTTAAGTTTGCATCAGTCTTTCTTCATTTTTCTTTTAGGTTCTACATTAATGTATATACAATGTATCTGTGTCATAATTGTACTGATGAAAAATCCATCTTTTTCGTTGATTTCTTAATCAACGCCACAAAAATACTCCCTTGCAGTACTAGATGCATGAAGTGTGTAATGTCGAACGAATTTTACAAGTTACAAGGAAAGGAAATTGTACGAGGACTAGACACTGGCAACAATGACCTATGAATGGGGCCAATGTTGAATTTTTTTCAAACAATTTCTGTATGCACAGAAATTTGTCATGGATAGAATATTCGCATGACTTAACGATATGGGAGGGTTTCTGGACTCAAATTTGACTCACACACCCACTTTCTTCCATCATCAATTCATCATGTAAACCATAAACCATAATTTTATTTCAAGGTACACAATTTGGTTGATGTAAGTTTTAAGTTTTCATCAGTATTTCTTCATTTTTATTTCAAGTTCTACATTAATGTATATACAATGTATCTATGTCATATTTGTGATGAAAAATCCCTCTTTTGCATTGATTTCTTAATCAACACCATTCGTCTGCAAGAATCTTGATCTTGCGTAAGAATCTGTTGCAAGGAGTGCACCGATCTAGAATTTGACTTAGTGTCGAAGTGACTCGTAAGAAGTCGAAGGAGTGGAACAGAGGAACGTCAGTAAGGTGAGAGGAATTCTTTTCAATAAATATCTAAATCTGAGTTTGACGAATTTCTCGGAAAATCAAGAAGAGCTTGGGAGATAGAAACCTTTAATGAGATCAAGCTCAGAAGGGATAACACTTTACAATAAGCGTGGATGAGATCCAAAGAAACAGACTCGCAGGAAGGACAAAGGTCGAAGCCTTTGAATCTTTCGAAAAATATTCTAAGTTAGAAGAAAGCGTAAGCTCAAGGAGAGAGATCTGGACCGTCCGATCAACGTCCAGACAACGAGGAGCAAGCCCAGAGGAGGAAAGATATCGACCATTGGATATGAGTGTTAGAGAAAATATCTCAGTTGTTCGATCAGAGAACAAAGAAAGGATCTCAACCATTCGATCTGAGCACCTAAATGTCATAGCCTTCCAACCAAGGTAAAGTTCACTAACATTAAAGCTTTGAAAGTGTATAGGAGAATAAGACTTACGAAGTTCCGAAATCATCGAAGTTGTCCATCATCAAGGGGGACACATGGTGAGAGATCAACATTTTGTTGAATTGGGATTTAGAGAAGTCAAAGGTAGAGTTATAAGAACTCACGAGTCACGAAATCACGATTTGATCACAGTCGTTGATCGAAGGAGAGAGTTGAACCGTAGATCTGGTTTCATCGGGAGTTCGCAAATCAGGAAATCAGAGGTAAGAGTTTTGGGAATTCATGAATTCTGAAATCATGATTTGATCTGAGTCGTCGGATCAAGGAGGGATCTGGACTGTTGAATCCTTTCAAAGAAAAGGAGATATCGAGAGTTAGGAGGTGAGCAATTTTCCAACTTCACGAAACACAAAGTCCCGATACGCAAAAAAGAGATCAGGACCGTTGGATCATGAGGATTATGGACCGTTGATCTGGCGATCAGAACTCACAAGTTTGGGTTTTAGAAGAAAAGGGTGAGACATGCTATCACCAGGCTTAAAGGACATGTAACACTGTGGTGGGATGAACTTCAGGTTGAGAGGAGAAGTAGAGGCAAACAGAAGGTAAAGAATTGGGACATAATGGTAGCCAAGCTGAAGGCTAAATTCATGCCCAAAGATTATTAGATCAATCTATTCAGGAAGCTACAGAACCTGAGACAAAAGGGTATGACAGTTAAAGAATACACAAAGGATTTCTACAAGCTAAACATCAGAGATGGAAAAAGAGAGAGGGATGAAGAAAACATTGCTAGGTATATAAATGGCATGAGGTATGAAATCCAGGATGAGCTCCGTATGATGTCGATAAGGACAGTGAAGGATGATTATTAGTTCGCACTAAAGGTAGAAGAGAAGTTGGCTAGAAAACAAAACCAACGAGATAGAGGTAAAATCTCAGCCCCAAACAAAGGCAAGGGAGTTTCCCATGACAAAGTACATAATCCCAAGGACGAGGCTGAGAAAAACCACAGTCACTCAAAAAGAGGAGGAAGTTCTCGAGGAATATAGGGTGGTGGAAGAAACTCTTCTAGAGGAAGAGGTAGAGGGGGAATAAGGTGTTATGCATGTGGAAAGGCAGGGCACATGTCTTGGGAATGCCCCGAGAATAATGAAGAAGGAGGAGAAGCTCACATTTCAGAAGCACAAAGAGGGAATTTCGAAGAAAAAGGAGCATAGGATGGAACATCCCTGATGATGAGAAAGGTTCTCTTAAAACTAGAGGCAGAAGTTAAAAGGCCAGTGAAGAGAAATAGTCTCTTTAGGACAGCTTGCAAGACTAAAGACATAGTATGCAACGTGATAATTGACAGTGGGAGCACTGACAACTTAGTATCCATGGAGATGGTGGAGAAATTGGAGCTGTAGACAAATTCACACCCAGGGCCTTATAAAGTCTCATGGCTGCAGAAAGGACACCAGGTAATGGTTACTAAATAATGCTTGGTTGAATTTAAGATAGGAGGATATAGAGATGAAATTGTGTGTGATGTAATTCCCATGGATGTATGCCATGTTTTGTTGGGAAGACCATGGAAGTTTGTCAGGAATGTCATTCACGATGGGAGGAAGAATACATAAACCTTGGAGAAGAATGGTAGGACACACATGTTGTTGCCAATAGAGGAGAAGAAAGTGAAAGAGGAAGCCAACACAAGCATACTTCTCATGAGTGGGAAGGAACTCCTGAAAGAATTCAATAAAGAAAAAGAGATGTAGTTTCATGTGGTGAGGAAACCCAGAGTTATCCTTACAAGTACTTCAATGGATGTGTTTCCTGAAGAAGTTCAGGAAATA
Source organism: Picea sitchensis (assembly GCA_010110895.2). Lineage (NCBI taxonomy): Eukaryota > Viridiplantae > Streptophyta > Pinopsida > Pinales > Pinaceae > Picea > Picea sitchensis. The sequence goes on from SNQJ01S0070626.1 coordinate 12,518, forward strand.
TTGGATAATTTTGCTGACATAGTGGTGGATGAGTTGCCTAACTCATTTCCACCCATCAAAAGTATCAGTCATCATATGAATTTGATACCAGGAGAAAGTCTTCCAAACAAAGCAACATACATACTGACACCTCGAGAGAATGAGGAGGTAGAGAACCAAGTCCAGGAATTTTTAGACAAGGGTTTGGTCAGAGAGATCTTGAGTCCATGTGTAGTACCAACTGTGTTGATTCCAAAGAAGGATGGAGGATGGAGAATGTGTACAGACTCGAGCGCCATCAACAAGATCACTATTAGTTATAGATTCCCTTTTCCAAGAATAGATGATTTGATGGACTGTTTAAGTGGAGCAAAATTTATTTTCTAAGATAGATTTGAAAAGTGGATATCACCAAATCAGAATGAGGGAAGGTGATGAATGGAAGACAACGTTTAAGACAAATGAAGGTTTGTATGAGTAGCTTGTTATGCCATTTGTCTTAACCAATGCCCCAAGTACTTTTATGAGGTTGATGAATGAAATACTAAAATATTTCATTGGCAAGTTTGTGGTTGTGTATCTAGGTGATATACTGATATTTAGAAAGACTAAGGAGGAGCATTTGAGACACCTAACAATAGTGATGCGGAGACTACAATGGGAGAAGTTGTTGATAAATCTGAAGAAGTCCTCTTTTATGAAGACATAACACATCTACTTGGGTTTTGTGATCTCTTCAAATGAACTGAATATGGATCCGGAGAAGGTGAAAGCAATCAAAGAATGGTCATCACCGAGGAGCATGTTTGAGGTAAAAATCTTCCATGTATTAGTGAAGGTCTATAGGAAGTTCATCAGATATTTTAGTGGAAGTTTTTCACCAATGAGGGACACAGTGAAGAAAAGGCACAAGTCTTTTAAATGGACAGAGGAGGCCGAGAAGAGATTCAATATACTGAAGGAGAAAATAACAGAGCGACCAATTATGGTCTTGTCAAATTTTGAGAAGACATTTTGGGTGAGATGTGATGCAAGTGGCGTTGCAATTGGAGGAGTTTTGAGCCAGGACAATAAACCCATTGCTTACTTCAATGAGAAGCTGAATGAGACTAAGAGAAAATACTCCACCTATGACAAGGAGTTTTATGCCATAATCCAAGCCCTGAAGAAATGGAGACATTACCTTGTCCCACAAGAATTTGTCTTGTATAGTGATAACCAAGCTTTGCAATTCATAACATGACAGGAAAAATTGAATCAGAGGCATGCAAAGTGGATTGCGTTTATGAAGAATTTTACTTTTGTCATAAAACATATTGCTGGGAATGTTAACAAAGTTGTTGATGCATTGAGCAGGAGATGTTTGATTCTGCAGGAATTTCAGGTGAAGACCTTAGGGTTCGAACAACTTGAGGAAATGTACACTGATGATCCAGATTTCAAGGAAGCATACGAAGATGTGTGAATCCTGTGTTGAGAGATAGAAGCCAGTGGATAGAGTATATGATTCAAGAGGGATTTCTGTTCAAAGGCAATCAATAATGCATACCAAAATGCTCAATGAGGGATAACCTTTTGAAGAAAAAACATAGTGGAGGATTTTGCTAGACATTTCGTCCATGAAAAGACATTTTCACAGTTGAGTAGTTCATATTATTGGCCAGGTATGAGAACAAATGTGATAAAATTCATGAACAGATGTAGAATCTACCAACATGCAAAAGGTAAAAGACAAAACATTGGATTGTATCAACCATTGCCCATACCAAAGAGGCCTTGGTATGCAAAAAGCATTGATTTTGTGTTGGGACTGCCAAGAACACAAAGAGGATGTGATTCCACATTTTTGGTGGTGGATAGATTTTCAAAGATGGCACACTTTATCCCATACCAGAAGACTAGTGATGCAACACACGTTGTGAATCTGTTCTTTAAGGAAGTTTTGAGACTTCACAGCCTACCCAGAAGCATTGTCTCGGATAGAGACATGAAATTTGTTGGTCATTTTTGGATAACACTGTGGAATAAGTTAGGGAAAAATGTGTCCTTCATCTCATCTTATCACCCTCAGATAGATGGACATACTGAGGTGGTAAACAAAAGTTTGGGAAATTTATTGAGGAGTCTGGTCACTGAGCACCATAATCAGTGGGATCAGATTATGTCACAAGCAGAGTTTGCATACAATGACTCACCAAATAGGAGCACTGGGATGAGCTCGTTCCAAATATTTTATGGAATGCAACCCATGGGAGTATTTGATTTGGGATATTTGGAACATGGTGAGATCAGGAGCGTTGGAGCAGAATATTTTGCTCTAGAAATGTAGAAGCTCCATAGCCAGGTCAGAGGGTAGTTGTAGAATTCTAGCCAAGAGTACAAACACAGAGCTTATCAACATTGTAGAGAACTTCAATTTGAAATAGGATATCAGGTTCTAGCACATCTCTGGAAGGAGAGGTTCCCAAGGGGGACATATAACAAGCTAAAGATGAAGAAGATAGGGCCATGTAAGATCTTGAAGAAGTTTGATGCAAAATCTTATGAGATCGAGCTGCCAGATGATGTGGGCATATCACCCATATTCAACGTCTCAGACCTGTATCCTTACAGGAACGATAACAGAGAGGTATCAACAGATCAAGAGAAGATTCAGTGGGATAAACAAATTCCTATAGCATAGAAACCATAGATGGGAAAGATCATTGATCAGAGGATTGGTAAGAAGACCTGAAGAAAGACTTACTTTGAGTATCTGGTCAAGTGGAAGGGACATCAAATAGAAGATGCCAGTTGGGAGAGTGAAGCTGATATCGAGAAGCATGGAAAGTCAGTGCAGGAGATCATGGACAAGAGTCCATGAAATTTTTCCCAGGGGATTATGATGCATGAGCATCATCAGCAAGTACACATGGAAGGACAACCTAGTGCTTGAGGACCAATCCAGAGTCTTGAATAATAACCAACATGACAAATATTTTGAAGCTGATAGAAAACAATAAAAGGAAAGATCATGTGCATAGACAGAATGAGCATGCGTGACCTGGGAAGTTAACCCTAGTCTTGATGTAACTACAATTAGGTAGCAGTTAGTTTGTTTTCTTTTGTATAAAGAGAGGTTTTGTGCACCCAAAAGGGATTACGATATCTATGAACAAGTAGGAATCTCAGAGCAGTGATTGCTGTTTGAATTTTACTGTAACCATTTTCTTGATTTTTGAATGAAGATAACAGAGGAAAATTGATCCAATGTATGGTGTGAATATTGTTTGCAATTTCTCTGTTGTTGTCGTAATCTTTTCAAGAATGAATGAATCTTGCTACAAGTGTATGTAGCTTTGAAATGATGGCATAATAATTTAAATTGCTTTTATTCATGAGTTGGTGCAAGGTGTGCACACAGTACAAAAGGAGTGCGTTGACAGGGTATGTTTCGACTCGTAAATCTCATAGGAAATAACGTAAGATTTCCTTTGCAGGTAGGGAAAAGTGACTGTTGCAAGGAGTGCACAGTCGTCTGCAAGAATCCTGATCTTGCATAAGAATTTTTTGCAAGGAGTGCACCGATCCAGAATTCAACTCAGTGTTGAAGCGACTCCACAAGAAGTCGAAGGAGTGGAATAGAGGAACGCCAGGAATGAGAGAAGAACTCTTTTCAAGAAATATTTAAATCTGAGTTTGATGAATTTCACGTAAAAGCAAGAAGAACTTGGGAGATCAAAATTTGAGGAGATCAAGCTCAGAAGGGATAACACTTTACAAGAAGCGTGGATGAGATCTAAACAAACAGACTCACAGGAAGGACAAAGGTCGAAGCCTTTGAATCTTTCGAACAATATTCTAAGTTAGAATAAAGTGTAAGCTCAGGGAGAGAGATATGGACCGTCCGATCAATGTCCAAACAACGAGGAGAAAGTGCAGAGGAAGAAAGATCTCAACCGTTTGATCTGAGTGCTAGAGAAAAGATATCAGTCGTTCGATCAGAGTGCAAATAAAGGATGTCAACCATTCGATCCGAGCGCTTAAATATCATAGCCGTTCGACCAAGGTAAACTGAACTAACATTAAATATTCGAAAGTGTACAGGAGAATCGGACTTACGAAGTTCCGAAATCATCAGAGTTGTCCATCGTCAAGGGGAACATGTGGCAATAGATCATCGTTTCACTAACTCAGGACTTAGAGAAGTCAAAGGCAGAGTTATAAGAAATCGCGAGCCACAAAATTGCGATTTGATCACAGTCGTTGATCGAAGGAGAGAGATGAACCGTAGATATGGTTTCATCGGGAGTTAGCAACTCGAGAAACTAGATGTAAGCGTTTTTGGAATTCATGAATTCCTAAATTCTGATTTAATCTGAGTCATCGGATTGAGGAGGGATCTAGACCATTGAATCCTTTGAAATAAAAGGATATATCGGGAGTTAGGATATCAGGAGTTCGGATATCGGGAGAGGGGAGGTAAGCGATTTTCCAAATTCATGAAACATGAAGTCCCGATATGTGAAAAAGAGATCAGGATCATTGCATCGCGGGTATTGTGGACTGTTGATCTGGCGACCGGAACTCACATGTTCGATTTTTTGAAGAACAATCAAGTGTATGAAACACCTTTTGAGTTAGGCGAACAGTCATAGCAAAAGGTCATATTAGTGAAGGAGAATAGAGGGGCTAGCATGTGCTAGGCTCTCATCATAATTTCGAAAGTCAAGAGAGTCAAGGTGACTCACACACAAATACCTGATACACAAAATCGTAACGCGCCTTTCGATTAGGTGATTGGTCATAGCCTTGTTCACATAAGGAGAGGGCTTAACCAGGAGAGCTAGCGCCTAAATATTATGAGGCTTTAAAAGAATTACGGAGAAGCCTGCAGGTTCCATATAACTTGTGACTTAGGGGAAAGGGGGCCTATTTATTTGATTGAAGGTCCTTGAGAGACTGAAGAGTCAATCAGACTCGGTTTCTTGATCGATCCTAGACTGGGAAGTCACGCAACCCTTAGGAGAGAGGGGGGGTCTGCATCAATAGACTATTCAGATGCCTTAACGATATGAGAGGGTTTCTAGACTCAACTTTCACTCACACACCCACTTTCTTCCATCATCATATCATCATGTAAACCATAAACCATATTTTTCATATGTTCTAGTAGATATGTTAATGATTCCAAATTTCATATTTGTGTTTGACTCAAGGTCCAAATAGCTTGCAAAGTATCAAATTTTAATTTCAAGTTGATAAACCAAATATGAAATGAATTCAAGCATCATTTGATATCGTCACAAGAGATACAAATTTAAATAATCTTGTGACGAATTAGCTATGTTATCGACGAAAAACGTTCGTCAATAGTATAGCTAATTTGTCGCAAGAATGTGTCTAATTTGAATGGTGTTACATGGTTTTCAAGGAGTGTAGGTATTATAATATGGTGCAATGTAGTGTAGTCTATAAGAACAATCTCTATGCCAAACCTCAAAATGGATAGTACCATATATATCTTGTTCATAAGACAAATATTCTTTGTATGTTTCCTTTGTGGTGGCTCAAGCACTCAATACACATGATGCATGACAATGAAATGTAACAATTTGACTATTGAATGATAGTGTTATGTCACCCATGGTTAAGGAAAGAACATAATATTCTTAGATCCTATTTGAATCTTCTCAGAATTGAGATTCGTTAGTCCTTCAAAAAGGCAAAAGACTTATGTAGCAGATATTTGGTCTTTGTGTGGGACATTTTATGCCATTAGTATGTTTAGTAAAAAATTAGTGGATCTTGGGGACTACACCATGGTCAAGGAATAAGGAACAAGGAACAAGTAACGAGGAACGAGGAACAAGGAACGAAAATTGTACTAGGACTAGACACTAACAACAGTGACCTGTGAATGGGGCCAATGTTGAATTTTTTTCAAACAGTTTTTGTATGTACTCAAATTTGACATGGATAGAATATTCACATGTATTAACGATATGGGAGGGTTTTTGGGCTCAAATTTGACTCACACCCACTTTATTCCATCATCAATTCATCATGTAAACCATAAACCCTAATTTTATTTCAAAGTACACAATTTGGTTGATGGAAGTTTTAAGTTTTCGTCAGTCTTTCTCCATTTTTCTTTCAAGTTCTACATTAATGTATATACAATGTATTTGTGTCATATTTTTGATGAAAAATCCCTCTTTTTTTTTATTTCTTAATCAACACCATAAAAATACTAGACGTGGGCAACAGTGACATGTGAATGGGGCCAATGTTGAAATTTTTTCAAACTGTATCTATATGCATTGAAATTTGACATGGATAGACTATTCAAATGACTTAACGATATGGGAGGGTTTCTGGACTCAAATTTAACTCACACACCCACTTTCTTCCATCATCATATCATCATGTAAACCATAAACCCTATTTTTCATATGTTCTAGTAGATATGTTAATGATTACAAATTTCATATTTGTATTTGACTCGAGCTTCAACTAGCTTGCAAAGTATCAAATTTTAATTTCAAGTTGATAAACCAAATATGAAATGAATCCAAGCATCATTTGATATATTCGCAAGAGATACAGATGTAAATAATCTTGTGACGAATTAGCTATACTATCGACAAAAAAAGTTCGTCGATAGTATAGCTAATTCGTCGCAAGAATATTGTGTCTAATTTGAATAGTGTTGCATGGTTTGCAAGGAGTGTAGGGATTATATTACGGTGCAATGTAGTGTAGTCTATAATAACAATCTCTATTCCAAACCACAAAATGGATAGTACCATATCTTGTTCATAAGAAAAATATTCTTTGTATGTTTCCTTTGTGGTGGCTCAAGCCCTCAGTACACATGATGCATGACAATGAAATGTAACAATTTGACTATTGAATGATAGTGTTATTTCACCCATGGTTAAGGAAAGAACTTAAGGTTCTTTGGTCCTATTTGAATCTTCTTAGAATTGAGATTCGTTACATAGTCCTTGAAAAAAGACAAAAGACTTATGTAGCGGATATTTGGTCTTTGTGTGGGACATTTTATGCCATTAGTATGTTTTGTACAAAATTAATGGATCTTGGGGACTAAATAATGGTGAAGGAATGAGGAAAAAGGAAAAATGAAAAAGGAACGAGGAATGAGGAACACAAAAGAAGAAACAAGGAACGAAAATTACACTAGGACTAGACATCGACAACAGTGACCTGTGAATGGGGCCAATGTTGAAATTTTTTCAAACAGTTTCTGTATGCAATTAAATTTGACATGGATAGACTATTCGCATGACTTAACAATATGGGAGGGTTTACGGGCTCAAATTTGACTCATACACCCATTTTATTCCATCATCAATTCATCATGTAAACCATAAACCCTAATTTTTTGTCAAAGCACACAATTTGGTTGACGCAAGTTTTAATTTTTCTTCAGTTTTTCTTCATTTTTATTTTAGGTTCTACATTAATGTATATACAATGTATATGTGTCATAGTTGTGATGAAAAATCCTTCTTTTTCGTTGATTTCTTAATCAACACCATAAAAATACTAGAGGCGGGCAACAGTGACATGTGAATGGGGCCAACGTTGAAATTTTTTCAAACTGTATTTGCATGCATTGAAATTTGAGATGGATAGAATATTCTCATGCCTTAATGATATGGGAGGGTTTCTGGACTCAAATTTCACTCACACACCCACTTTCTTCCATCATCATATCATCATGTAAACCATAAACCTTATTTTATATATGTTCTAGTAGATATGTTAATGATTCCAAATTTCATATTTGTATTTGACTCAAGGTCCAACTAGTTTGAAAATTATCAAATTTTAATTTCAAGTTGATAAACCAAATATGAAATGAATCCAAGCATCAATTGATATCATCGCAAGAGAGACGAATGTAAATAATTTTGTGATGAATTAGCTATACTATTGACGAAAAAAGTTCGTCGATAGTATAGTTAATTCGTCACAAGAATATTGTGTCTAATTTGAATGGTGTTACATGGTTTTCAAGGAGTGTAGGGATTATATTATGGTTCAATGTAGTGTATTCTATAAGAACAATATCAATTCCAAACCTCAAAATGGATAGTACCATATCTTGTTCATAAGACAAATATTCTTTGTATGTTTCCTTTGTGGTGGCTCAAGTCCTCATAACACATGATGCATGACAATGAAATGTAAAAATTTGACTATTGAATGATAGTGTTATGTCACCCATGGTTAAGGAAATAAATTAAGGTTCTTAGGTCCTATTTGAATCTTCTTATAATTTAGATTCATTACATAGTCCTTGAAAAAAGACAAAAGACTTATGTAGCAGATATTTGGTCTTTGTGTGGGACATTTTATGCCATTAGTATGTTTTGTAAAAAATTAATGGATCTTGGGGACTACACCATTGTCAAGGAATGAATAACAAGGAACAAGTAATGAGGAATGAGAAACACAGAACAAGGAACAAGGAACGGAAATTTTACTAGGACTAGACACCGGCAACAGTGACCTGTGAATGGGACCAACGTTGAAATTTTTTCAAACAGTTTATGTATGCACTGAAATTTGACATGGATAGACTATTCACATGCCTTAACTATATGGGAGGTTTTCTGGGCTCAAATTTGACTCACACACCCACTTTCTTCCATCATTAATTCATCATGTAAACCGTAAACCCTAATTTTCCTTAAGAGTACACAATTTGGTTAACGCAAGTTTTAAGTTTGCTTTAGTCTTTCTTCATTTTTATTTTAGGTTCTACATTAAGGTATATAAAATTTATCTGTGTCATAGTTGTGATGAAAAATTCCTCTTTTTCGTTGATTTCTTAATCAACACCATAAAAATACTAGAGGCGGGCAACAATGACACGTGAATGGGGTCAACGTTGATATTTTTTCAAACTGTATCTGTATGCTTTGAAATTTGACATGGATAGACTATTCTCATGCCTTAATGATATGGGAGGATTTATGGACTCAAATTTCACTCACACACCCAATTTCTTCCATCATCATATCATCATGTTAACCATAAACCCTATTTTTCATATGTTCTAGTA
>SNQJ01S0070626.1:23076-41053 GCA_010110895.2 Picea sitchensis
TTTTTTTTTTAATTTAATTTTATAGAAATTTTGTGAAAAATTATATAGTTTTGTTTAATTGATGGGAATTTTGATTATTGAACTTTTTTATTAATATTTTTGGCTCATTTTGAGATAAACCACATCGTTAGAATTTCGAGAAAATGAGTAGACTGGAGGCAGAATTTTTCCTCATCGAAAAAATAGACTCACCATAAAGTTTGAGTTTGTCCACTTATTAAGGCAATCCTCAAATAAAATCTATATAATAAAATATAGGAAGTTATAGACCAAATTATAAAAACCATTTTTTGTATTAGATATCATCAATCGTGCACATGGTTGTCCACCTTAGAGATCATCCACCATGATCCATCCATCTCATCCATCCCTACACCCTTCTTCACATTCAATGACAACATGACAAATGGACTAGGTGATGAGGTGGTAGCCTAGGCTAACTAATATGTGGCATTCCTCACATCCAATGATGATTTGACACATGGACCAAGTGATTAGGTGGAAACCATGTCTAAATAACAAGTGGCATTCTTCACATCCAATGAAAACATGACATGTGGACCAAGTGGTAACCAGAGCTAACTAATCCACCCATCTTCACCCCTTAATCCTTCTTCATATCTAATGACAACTTGACATAGGGACTAGATGATGAGGTGGCAATAAGGATACTTGAAATTTGGCATTCTTCACATCCAATGGTGGCATGACAGATTGACCAAGTGATGAGGTGGTAAATTAAAGTAACTGACAAGTAGCATTCTTCACATCCAACGACAACATGATGCATGGATGAGGGGATAAGGTGGAAATAATAGCTAACTAATACGTGGAAATATTCACATCTAATAACAATGTAACACATGGAACAAGTGGCAACTAGGGATAAATAATATGTGGCAATAGTGGGAAAGCTAACACTTAGCTCACATCTAATGACAACACGACATGTTGGCATATATATTCTATGAAGAGATTATTCAAGTACATGTGGGATTAGCATTTGTGCCTCAAATCTACAAAATTTTATGGTTGTTGAAGCATGTACTCTAGAATCGTATCTTAGGCTATAAGTGTCCAAATCAAGAAAATGAATGGTCTTGGGTGATTCTCTATCCTTATTGTTGTAAGATGATTATCTTATAAACATCATTAAGTTTTTATATTCATAAACAACGATTTCATGAAGTGAACCACCGAGTTCACTTCAAGTGGTATTAGAGTGGTTGTTTCATTGATTTGTGGTCAATTACAATATATTGGTGGCAATAAAAATATTGAGATAGTGGTCCAATTCATTCATACGAGTATTTTTAAAATAATTTTTAAATTCTAGGCTTGTAGCCTAGAATTGTGACAGAGAAATTTGTATTCATGGTAGAAAAAGTCACCAAAAGTTCTTGGTGAAAATTGTTGATAGTGGAAATAATTTCTATGTACTTTCCTTTTCTCTGCAAACACTAATACTGGGTAGAAATAACAAGCTTACAATCTCATGACCCGACTTTGAAATAGTTTGTGACAGAGAATAACTCATAAAAAAATAATTGTTGCAAGGAAAGAAATCACTATATTAATAGCATTGAAGTTAAAGAAAAAGGCTTCATTTATTGTAGCATGACTATGGGATTAGAGTGTGATGGCCCGAGTTTGAAATTGGGAATGCATATTGGAAACATTTAGCACCCTAAATGCATTGATAACACAACAAATTTTCTATCAAATCCATAGGAGAAATACTGGGCATGTCAAAGACGTCGTGGTGATGCATTTCAATTAAATGGTCCAAGTTAATTCTTGATCTTTACTGATGTAAGATGATTATATTATAAACAATGTTAGGGTTTTATATTCATGAATAATTATTTTATGAAGTGAACTACTAGTTTCACTTCAGATGGTATCAAAGTGGTTGTTCTCTTGACTTGTGGTTAATTTCAATTCACTAATGGCCATTAAAATATTGGGCTAGTTCAATTCATTAATAAGATTATTTTAAAAAGAAATTCTAAATTCTAAATAGCATAGAATCTTGACAAATAAATTTTTATTTATAATATAAATAGAAAAATTCACTAAAACTCATTAATGAAAATTGTTACTAATGACAATAATTTCTACAAACATCTTAAAAGTGATAACAACACCAAAATCAAATAAACAAAACACAAAACATGGTGTTGAATTCAAGTTGAATAATTGATATTGGGAAATGCCTTGAAGCAACAATGAGCCTCAATAAAACCAATATCAAAAGAACTCAACATGGATAGAGAAACAAAATGACATGTGTTACCCTCACATGCACACTACTACATATAAGCCACAGCCTTTTATAAATGCACACTACTACATATAAACCACAACCTTTTATAAATGTGTAATAACCATAAACCATTTTTTAAGAGGAATACTTTCTCACACTAAAACCATTTTTTTTTTTTAAACAATAATTTATAATGATAAAAATAAATTTGAGTATCAAACTAAAAACTAAGAAAATTGTGTTGTAAGACATAAAGTTTACACTTAAGCATATCTCCTTACCATTTTGGTCATTGAATATTTGCATCTGATGAGTGATGAATGTAGAATATATTCCAAGTGTTCAAATTTCAAATGTCTCTTCTCATTAGTGCTCTAGGTGTATGGATATTTTCTCATTCTCAAGTTACACTAATGACTACACTCTTCACTTTAAGGGCACTTTTTAAAAAAATTATTAAATCATTCGAATGTGTTTGTGTTAATAATTGATGTTGTGTTTTTATGTGAATACGCATAACTTTGTGGTTGTGTGAGCTTCGCTTTAAGTTCAATGTTTTGAAGGATCATCCTATTTAGACTTCTTTCGAGAGGATCATATTATGATGTTTTATTGGTTAGATTTTTCTTTAATGTGTATTATGGATGGTTTATGAATGTTTTAATGGTTAGATTTTTCTTTAATGTGTATTATGGATGGTTTATGAATGTTGTTTTTTAATGGCATATTAATCATATGCATGAAGTAGTGAAAGCTATTATGTTTAGGGGATAAATGCATAATAATCCATAGATATTTTTAATTCATTTATTTCGTTAACCCTATTGCATGGGTTATGTTTAAATGCTTATTACTTGGTGGTTCTGATTTGTATTTTGAATTGAGGTTTGAATTGGTAACCACAAGTCTCCTTTTCTTAGCTCATGAACGTGACAATGTTGTGATTTCAAATTCTTTCTCCTTCAAGAAGCCCTTGTCGATCTTCCAATCATGATAGCTTGATTGAATTTTTTTGTATGTTCCTTTGTTATCTATGAAATAGTTTTTGAAATATTTATATCAATGACATTTGTATTGTGCGCAAAAATAGTAGGAATCTCATGATCAATACTCTACTGCATAACAAATTTCAATATATGATCATGGGACACATAAGATCAATATAGGATCATAGGATCAACAAATTTCAATGGTATTCAAGTAGAACTAAGACACATGAACCATCAATGTGTATGAATTTCAATCGTGTGATGATGAGTTGGCATTGAGCATGTGAGAAACTACCAAATCAATGATCAATGATGAATCTCCTTTCCTAGTGAAGGGACAATGACATGTGATGAATCACACCCTATCATATACCCGTTTGATACAAATTTCTTGTGAGTCCTTAGAAAAAACCAACAAATCCAACTCAACTTTTAGAATTCAATTTAGTGATCACCAGGTAAGAGGGTCTTGACCTCCTCTTTAGTTTTGTCCATTCATTTTCCTATATTTAGGCTTTTATGACCCTTATAAAATACCATTAGGGTTTATGTAAGTTCATATAGGGTTAGAGGAAAAAAAAAAACAGGTGCACAACTATTCCATCTTTAGTTTCCCGTGTCACACAAGGGGTCAACTAGCTTACTACATGAAGTTACTATGCAAATAGTGACATGACATGAAAATAATAAAGATATAGATGTGCATTGTGTAGTGTGAAGGTAAATATCCCCAAGCAAGGACACTGTGCAATTGTTGGATGGAAAATTGTGCAATGTGCATACTTATGAGGAAAAAATATTTGTAGATGGCACAAGAAATAAACTATTATATGTGTAGTACTGATGGTGGTTTTTCCCTTTGATTTTGATTGGTAAATGAGCATAATCACTAGAGGGAGAGAGATTTTAAGGATTTATGGAATGATGTGGTTGTTGTTGGCACAGGAACAGACCCAGGGTTCAACACTACAACAACGCACCAACAAATCCCTAACTACCGGCCCTTTCGGTAACACCTGTGAAGCAGATGAAGTCTCAATTGAGATAGAGGCAGGGTTGGTTGTAGGACTCAAGTGTCTGCAACCTTATCTGGGACACGGATCTGTTATTATACTACTTAATAAAGCACTTAGCACCATTAGTTTCTCAATATACAGTCAATAACCACTTCGCTTATAAGACAAAGCTTTGCAGTATTCACACTAATCTACAGTATTCAAGCACTTAGCATATACAAATGGATCAGAATGAGCATATCAAGTACTAAGCATGAATATCTAGATCAGATCTAACATTCTCACATGTAATAAGCACCAAGCATGAATAGATCTATCTAAACATATTAGAGCATTTCGCATATAATATGTAAATACATCAAGACAAAGCATGAATCACATCACACAGGGTTTACTTGGTTCACCCCCAATCTGGGGCTACGTCCACCAACTCTTCTTCTTTATTGTCTTTGGTCAATTGGTTACAATCACAGAGCCTCGAAACCCTTACTCCGCACAGGACAAAAGATCTGCGCAACTCGCTAGATCCTTCTTCCTTTTGTTACAACACAAAGCCTTCTACAGTTTCTCACAGGGACTTGCACTCAGCTCTGCAAGTCTTACACCGAATGCAGAAAGCCTTGATCACACATATTCAACTCTTGGCACTTAGCCTACATCACATAGATGAAATACTACTTCTATCTAGCCTAGGCATCTATTTATATATTACAAAATAGGTCTAAACATGGGTAAACCCATGGGCCAACATCCCATTCCTGTTACATATTCCCAAAAACTCAAAAGGGGGTTGAGATCCCGTGATCTCCACTTCGACTTGCACTCCTCTTTCGACAGGCTATCGAAGTCCCAAAATGGGTCAACATGACCAAGAAACTCCCAAAACTTGGTCAAGGGCCAACAGGCCCCCAACACTCACCTGTGACTCATCCCAAGTCACTTAGGTCTGAGCAGTTTTGCCTCGAACGCCTCTAGCTTGGATCGAGATGCTTTGACTTGTTGCTTTGTTGTGACCTCTTATTCGGTGAACTCCTGTATCACTACGTTGTTCACTTTCCCTTCTAGTCATTGTTCTACTATGAGGACGACTTGTTCTAGCTCTACTCCTTGGCTCTCGACCTATATAAACAACATACATGCTTTGTCTTTCATAGGTTGAAGTCGTTGAGTAACTTCCATCACTTTGCTTTGAATCATATGGATCTGCTACTGATTTGTACATTGTTCTTGATATATCTTCATCCTTTCTACAACTAACAAGGCCTTCAGCTATGCCTGTAGCATATCCACATTCTTCTTCACTTCTTGGAGCTGCGACTCCAGTGTCTGCAATTCTAGATTTTCAATGAGATTTTCATAGGTCTGGGTGCTATGGTTACTAAGCTTCTTTCACTCCAAGGCAAGATCTTTTAGTCTGTCAACTGTGCTATGGGAAGTTGCTTCTCTTTGGTTCTTTATCTCTTGTGGGGTTTTAGATATTGCGTGGAGCTCTAAGTTGGCGATGCATTGTTGTAGCTTCTGGATTACTTCTTCCAGTTGTGCCACCTGCTATGGAACTTTTTCTTCAGTCTGCACTTCGACGACTTTCACATAGCGAAGTGCTCTATTGACCCTTTCCTTAACTTCAAGTTGTTTGGCAAGCAACTGTTCCTTGCTTTGGTGTAGCTCTTCTTTTTCTTCATCCCATTTCTCTTGTAGAGCAATCTTTTCCTTTTTTGTGGCACTTCTTTGGTCCTCAAGGTCTTTCTGTACTTGCGCTAAAGCCTGGGTGGCTTGTGTTGTCTCTTCTTGAGCTTACCGAGGGCGAGCGTCAACTGTATCAGCGATGCGATGTAATTGAGATGGCGCATCATCTACTTCTGGTGTTTCTACTGATAGGGGCGCAGTGGATACTGCATGGCTGGACTATAGTGCCTACTGCACTCCTTGAAGCTCATCCTTAATCTGACTGAATACCTCCTCCTGCTTAGCTTCTTGCTTCTCTGCTATCTTAAGCGAAACATCATTTAGTGTTGCGACGATGAAGTCGAAGTCGTCTAAGGTGAGGGTGGTCTCAAATTTAGTCCTGGTTGCTTTCATTTTCTTCCTTGAGGAAGGTTTCAGAGAGGAAACCTTCCTTTTCTTCGAGGGATCCTCCTCCTCTCTTGGCGGTGTAACCTCACCTTTCTTATGTTCGACTTCTATGCCATCACCTCCTTGCTCTGCTCAGATGGACGCGGCCTTCACGGATGCACTGTCTAAATCGTGGACCTCTTCGATCTTCTCTATCTTGCTAGGTTCGGTTGTATCCGATGTAGTTTCGGGGCTATCAACATCGAACATCTCTGTGGGGTCCACTGGAACAAGGAGGTCCATTGCCCATTCCTTGGTAATCTCCTCCAAGTCATCCTCCGTTAAATTGTAGTATGACTATAGTTTTTCTTTATGCTCATCAGCATGCGTGGTGATATAGATGAAATGGCGATCTGTGCTGAATTTCATGAAGGGTCTAAACTTGTGAAGTGTGTTTGGGGTTATGCGAGGTGTGGCCTGTATAGCTACCTTCAACTGGTTATAATACATGTGGAAGATGAAATTTGATTGCCATTGCTTGTTCATATCGTTGGAGTACCACAACGTACTGAAATTCGTGGCTAGAGGTTCAAAGGGCTCGATGTCTGGGAAGGTTGCACCTTTTGGCATCTCCCATGCGATGAAATAGATCAGGATAAGAAGCCAGCTGAAGTGGAATCTGTATCATTGATCCTACATTTCCCTACAATCTAGTTCTATATGGTTTACAAGGTACTTCTCCCAATTCATCTGTAGTCCCTCCATGCACTTCCCTGCGAGGTTGACTGCGAATCCAGTTACTTGGGTCGGTCAGTTCTTGCAAACTATCTTGCCTGCGATAAGATGGCAGGCAAGGTGCATTGTGTCACTCTGGATAGAGGCTACCTTGTAGTCTCACGTGCCCTTCTCTACATTGTCGTAAGCATCCTTTATTCTCTCGACGAGAGCACGATCTGCGGTCTTTCTGGGGTAGAAATATTGTGGGTTAGGGCCTTGCATGCTAATCCCTTTGATCCAATTGATCAAATTCGGATCCACTGTGATGTGGAGGTTCAACCATAAGTATCCTCCATGATAGCAGGACAACAACAACTTGATGCACATGTTCACTTCTTGATGCCTCCTGAAGTGAGGAATCTTCATTACGTTAAGCAATGTGGACTACGCGAGGTCAAGGGCCAACAGTTGTTAAACCATAAGTGGGGACTCATCTTGCATGGTATGGGTTATTCAAGCTACTTCAAAACCCATTTATGTGTGCTAAGGAGGATCACTAGATTTTGGTATCACTAGATTTTATTAAGGAGGATCACTAGATTTTGGTATCTTGATGGGGAGTGTTTTGAGATTTAGGGAAAATGTCTATAGTTGGCACTATTAGACATATTTTTCATGATTGGTTTTTCCTTCTTTGAATAGGTGGGAGATAATTGGCCCCAACTAGGAGGGGGTAGGACCTTGGAGGAATTGATCAAGGCTCATGTTGTGAGTGAGGGATGAAAAAGGTTGATGGTACCATCCCTATCGGTGTGATCTAGTCTAAGGAGATGTGAGATATGGTGACCATGGTAGTGAAAATATTGGGATCTTATGGCCCACATGTATTCTTGGGTGGCCATATGATGATGGGGGAGAGAGTTCTATAGGGTACACATTATGGATGGCCCCAAATGTTACTAATTATTCTAAGGAAGAATTTGACAATTTGTTGATGACAAAGTGGGGTTAAACTTGGCTTAGGTGTACTTTTTTATTCTTTGAGAGAATCTCAATGCTTATATCACACCATTTAGTTGGATTGGGAAGGACTTAGGAGCCTAGGATGTAGTGATGGGAAGAGTTGATGAGCCTAGGATGTATAATTATATAGTTGTATAACTAACATTAATTACATTGTTGTATATTAATGTTGTATTATATAATATAATTTATATATTATATATAATATAATATATAATATATATCCAAAAAAAAACAATCCATTGTTATCTCTCGTGCTCACATATATCCAAAATTTTAAAAAAACCAATCCATTGTTAACTCTTCCGCTCGCACCCTCACCTCCTACTCACACCCTCACCTCCTGCTCGCACCCTCACCTCCTTCTCACACCCTTACCTCCCGCTTGCATCCTCACCTCCTGCTCCCAGCCTTACCTCCCGCTCGCAACCTCATATCCATCTCGCACCCTCACCTCCTACTCACAGCCTCACCTCCCACCAGCAACCTTACCTATCTAATCACCTCACCACATTCTTTGTAGAGCAGAGACGAAGCCACGACTTTGGAGCCCTATATTCTCACATCACCACATTCTATCCAAATCGAGCAGAGCCAAAGATGCTACATTGGAGACAAAGGAGAGATGGGGCTGCTAAATTGGAGACATAGGAGCCCTAGTTCGAGTGACAGAGGTGCCCTAGATTGAGAAATGCCACCAAAATCCTCGGTAAGTGATTTAAATGAAAATTTGGTGGTAGAGATATTGGTGACAAAGGTTCCCTAGCTGTCGTTTTTTTTATTTGTAAAGAACATTACCTACAAGAATATTCTTGTTGTTCACTCTAGCCTTAACACCATGGCCAATTATAGACACAAAATCCTATGCGTCAGGCAACCTGCTTTCCTCTGAATTTCCTCCTCTCAAAATTTGGCATACTCAACCATATCCATTGCCAAAGTATGCTCGGTTTTTTCCTAGAGCATAACCCAATACTCAAGTTAGATAACAAGACATATAATCCTTTAACTATGAACATAACCAAAACTGCAGAATGATTGTGAAGATAAATTTAGGTAAAGATCAATCAGTATTATGTTTGTAATAGTTGGATATACACGAATGCATCAATGTGCATCCAAACAACCCCTATACTACCACTACAATACCAATAACAAAAATGATGTCAATCACATAGGCCACCCAAAAATTAATTGATCCCAACTTAAACAAATTAGGTAATCAAAAATAAAGTTACATGACCTACCTCTGCTGCAGCACAAATTTCATAGAAGTCATGCAGAACCATGTTTTTCATAAGCTTAGTGTTAAGAACAATAGGTTTTCCAATAGTGAGTGTCATCATCTTATCAAATATAATGCAGTCCACCTGTGGACAAAAAAATCTCCATTCATCAATGAACCTTTTCTTTTAAAAGATGAACATAATCAGAATCAGAGAAGTACTTCTCTAACTCTAGAAACCTAGTTCATATTCAAACAACGCAAAGGTATTTTTCCAATATATCACTTACTTTATGTGCACTCTCAAGTGTCTTTCCCCCTTTGATAAGCACACCTTGTGTGGAACCTACTCCAGTGCCCACCATGACTGCAGTGGGTGTTGCAAGGCCCAAAGCACAAGGAGAATCTATAACCATGACAGATACGCCAAACTGAAGAGCAAGCTCAAACTCATCCATGGAAGAAGGGATACAAGACTTGGGGTATGAAACAATCTTGCCTGCTACAAACCATGCTAGCTAGGTAGTAAAGGAGATCACACTAACCTACAAAACAATGAACAAAGGTAACCATGCTTAGTTTCAAAAGAAGAATTCCACATGAGCCAGGTTCAGCCAAATTGGCAAAGGCTCATTTTTTACTTAACTGTGGAAGAATAAGAAATTTGAAATCTAAGGAAAAATGACTCATCTATGGAAGAAAGAACTAAAGAAAATAAGGCAATTTTTTTTAATTTCCTGTGTGTACGAAAGAAGTAAAGAAAATAATGCATGCACGATAAAAATGACACTAAATCAAGTGTGTTGAAGAAAGAAAGTGCATTTGCATATGCACCAAAACTTATAGATAGTTGCAGTTCACATATTTTGATAGAATATACATGTGGGGGTTTCAAGCCCCATTCTTGTTTATCAAGGCTTCTGAGGTCTCTTCCACCCCCTTCCTTCAACATGGGTGCATCATTTCATATGTACTTATTAATATTAATATATTTCGGCCATGTTTCTTGCATGATGTTGTATTCGAGACTTCTTCATTGTCTCACTATTTATATCATGAGTTATCTCAACGAGTATGGGTATGCCTACCTTGTCCCATTGAGATCATGTAGCTCACCACCTTGTGACCCTTTTGTTGACAAGTAACTTTTTGTGGCCTCTTCAATGGTTACGCCTCTATTTTTTTCCTGTGGCATTTTTATCTGTGACATGGATATGGATATTTATTTTGTGCCTCTATTTTTTTCTTAGCAGCACTGCACACATAGTAATCTATCAAGAAATTATTTCTTTTCTTAAAACCTATTGCTCCTTCCCATATCTAGTTTTCATCGAATTTGAAATTCTTGCATTTCATTTTCCTCTTGGATGGTTTAAAGAGTCGAGTCAAAACGCCATCAATTTCATGACCACTCCTTTCAGTAACAACAGCCTAAAATCAAGTGCTAATTAAAATTTATCTAAAAAAATTTCTAGGACTCTTCAAACCCATCTTAGCTTAGGTGTAGAGATTTGGAATATGATTGTGAGAATAACTTTCCAAAGCTGCTAAAAAAACATAAAGCCTTGAGTTAGGGAGTGAAATCCAGTTGTTATATCACTTAATTTGGGAAGCCCTTCTAACACAAGGATCAATCATGAGGTTGCATTGGGGCCCTCGGAGTAATCAACCCTGCTTTGTTGGTCTTGGTGTCGACTGTCGATTTTCCCCCATCTAATTTGGTATAGTAGGTGGTACCATAGAGGCCATAATCTTTTAGACTTCCTACACAAGGTGATAACACAGGGAAGGTGGTGTTGTACCTGGGATCGACGTTGGCTAGACTCACTCGGACTCCTTGGAGGGTTTCCCACTGCTTGGTGAGGTAACTTGCACCAGGGCGTTAGTTCGTTAAGTAGGTTGTCAACGTAACTTTCCCACCTTCCAAAACTCAGCCCCTTCGCGCATCGATTCTGCAATGTTGGATTCCATCATCAACTAGCGCTTCTTTGTGAGAAGGTTTGTTCGCATGCTTGACTCCTATATTAATTAGCGTGTGTTATTTTTTCTCCTTAGTTGGACTTATGATTGAGTTTGTGTCTAATGGCATCAGCTCTGGGTTAATTCCTCATTTGATCAATACAAAATATGGATACCATTAAAATAAAAGGTAATAAAGAGGTAACCAATAGCTCATACCTAACTTACGTCTTATAATTCTCCAACATTGTTCTTTACACTTAGTGCAACAAACACCAAATGGAATGGTTTACACAAGGTCAATGGAGAATGTTATTGGAAAATTCAAAATATTATCATAAACCCACATCTCATATATTTGTGCATGCACCATAGATTCACAATCTTTCATGAAGGGGTTCGGGAGAAATGTCTCCATGCAAAATTGTCTACATCAGAATTGTCCATGTCCTTGATGAAAATATATAAAATTCCCCTGAAGATATTTTAGTCCTTGTCCTACTTAAAAAGGATGATCCCATTTTGGAAGTGGTCAAAGACTACTTTTATCCCCCCTCTATCTGGTAAATGCTACTTCTTATACTATCCTTCCCCTACAATAGGGAGTGTTGTGTCCATTTTCACAAAAATAAGTGAGGTTCCTCTTATTTCTCCCAACATTCTCCCAACCTCTTGGAAAATAATACATGCAGCCTCAAAACAAACGTATAGGGAAACTAGAATCCAATCATGAACCAAGAGTGAATCGGGAGTGATGGGTGTGAACCAAGAGTGAGGGGTTCTCTATCTAAAATCTTATGCTAGGAAGCCAACAAAGACGACGGTTCCTCGATCTGAATCTCAGCTTTTGTTTTATTCCCAATTGCAAGTTGCATCCCAAACCATTTTGGGGACTCTTGACAATTCCTCATCGGGGCATAAAATCCTAACGAAGCATCATTTTTGAGTTCCATGAGATGTTGCATGCTTGTTTAGCCAGGGACTAGGTGACCATAGTGTCCATCCTCTCTCGAGGCATGGGTTCGTAAATTGGACCCCTAAATCCAAATGTTGCATTGATTCCTACTGAGCAAAGAACTAGTTATCGAAATCGATGAAAAAAACAACTTTTGAGAAGTTGGAACCGAGAGTGAGGGGTTCTCTAAATAAAATCCTATGCTAGTAATCCAATAACGATGATGGTTCCTCAATCCAAGTCTCAGTTTTCGTTTTATGCCCAATTTCAAGTCGCATCCCAAACCATTTCAGGGGATCTTGGCCAATTCTCGCTCAGGGCATAAAAGACTAATGGAGCAACAGTTTTGAGTTCTATGAGATGTTGCAAGATGTTTTAGGTATGGAATAGGTGACCAAATTATCCATCCACTCCTGAGGCATGGTTTCATATATTGGACCCCATAATCCAAATATTGCATTGCTTCAAACTGAGTAAAGAAACTTCTGAGGCATGGAACCCAAGAGTGAGGGTTGGTCTAGCTGAAATCCTATCCTAGTAATCCATCAAAGTCGACGATTCCTCAATCTGAGTCTCGATTTTTGTTTTATTCCCAGTTACAAGTCGCATCCCAAACCATTTTGGGGACTCTTGGCCAATTGCTCCTTAGGGCATAAACACCTAACAGAGCAGCATTTTTGAGTTCCATGAGAAGTTGCATGCTTTTTTAGCCATGGACTAGGTGACCACATTGTCCATCTGCTCCTGAGGCATGGTTTCGTAAATTGGACCCCTAAATCCAAATGTTGCATTACTTCTTACAGAGAAAAGAACTGTTTATCGAAATCGATGAAAAAAACAACTTTCGAGGGGTTGGAACTGGGAGTGAGGGGTGCTCTAGCTAAAATCCTATGCTAGGAATACAACAGAGATGACGGTTCCTCAATCCAAGTCTTGGTTTTCATTTTATTCCCAGTTTCAAGTCGCATCCCAAACCATTTCGGGGACTCTTGGAAATTCCTCCTCGAGGCATAAAATCCTAACGGAGCAACATTTTTTAGTTCCCTGAGATGTTGCATGCTTGGTTAGCCATGGACTAGGTGACCATAGTGTCCATTCACTCTCGAGGCATGGTTTCATAAATTGGACCTGTTGGAGCCGCCCTTGTTTTTCTAGCCCGTCACAAATTTCATTTTTAATGCTTTAAATAAATAAAAATGGTTTTCATTTTTCCCTCTAAGACATCGAGATCTCTGAAGCTTTATCACACGAGCAAAGATGATTATTCTACTCTCGAAAAAAGTCCTACCTTTCGTAAAAATGTTTACTCTTTTTGTTCTACTTCGAGATCTCGCAGGTCGGATACTATAACTCATGTAATTCACACATCCCGAGTCACGAAATGGCGAAATCATTTTAACTTTCCACTCAAGACAGTAACGAGGGTAAAGTTTTCCCTAAATCATGATTAAGCGTCGTCGGGGTTTCGCACCTCGGCATTCGCCAAACCCAAAATTTTATTGTCACAGCCCCGATAGCCGAGAACACGAGGTCCTTATTGGAGTAACTCATGTCAAGGTTAAGGGTAAAAGCTAAACCGTGGTAAAAAAAAATAATTCTCAGCGTTTCACCACTCGGCGCTTTCTTTTTCGAAAGTTACACCATCTAAACCCCGACTCACGAGATCACGATGCAGTTATAACGTGATTAATTAACCACTTAATCCAATATTATCTTCCCTTTAATTAAGTCATGTTATCGCGATCTCGCTGCTTCGCAGCTCGGCATGTAAATCTCCCAGAAAATTATCTTCGAAGCTCCGAGTCGCAATATGGCGATTATAATAATTATAAAATTAATCAAGCCCCAAATCACGATTACCTTTTATTAACCAAAATCGATCTTCGCAGTCTCGGGTGTTAGAGACTCAAAATGTTTAAGTAAAATCCCCGATATAACGAGTACTGAAACATTGTTAACAACAGTAAAATCGAATTAATTAAGCTAAATCAATGAATATCCCGCGCTTTGATGTCTGCACGATTTACGAGGTAGCCTTTTTCCCCCATGCGCCAACTGAAATTTTAAAACCGCCAAAATTTATGACATTAATGAGGAAATAGGGTAAATCGATGTATAAGATCGAATTTTTATGGCAGAATTTATTTCCAAATGTGATTTGACAGACTTGTTCTGAAAGGTACCGAGTTTTTTGAGTATATGAAAGAGCTGCATTTCATTATAACAAATGCATTTTCATAGCACGCAGAGCTCATCACTTTTGAGTAAACTGACTTCTGTATATATACGCAGTTCTATCGCAGAAGAGCTAAAACGCAATCTTTAGCCATGGCTCCACAGAAAGCAGCAAAGGCGAATGTTGAGGTTTCGGGACAAGGCTCAGACAATGTCTCCGATACTTCGCCCCGAAGTATCAACTCGGTCCCTAACTGGTCATATGTTTCAGATATTCTGCAATCAAAATTGGTGGATTATTCTGACGACTCCGATGACAACGAAAGAGATGATATAACCACCAAGTAAAAAATAATC
The DNA here is from genome assembly GCA_010110895.2 of Picea sitchensis. Lineage (NCBI taxonomy): Eukaryota > Viridiplantae > Streptophyta > Pinopsida > Pinales > Pinaceae > Picea > Picea sitchensis. The sequence continues at coordinate 37,811 of SNQJ01S0070626.1, forward strand.
GTCCAATCTGGAATGCACAGAGTAGCAGCCAGGCCACGGTTGCTTCCATATTATGACATGGTCCGATGGGCGTTGGATCATGTGGACATACCGACCAGGACTATCATGAACGAGCAGAGAGTCACCATCGGGACATTCAGGCTAGAGCATATGCAAACCATGTATAAGCTACCCACGACGTCCGACCACACATATGGCACTGAGTTCTTGGAAGAATTCAAGGAGAAGGAATGCGTAGAGTATGATAAAACCATGTCCAATTTGATAAAGGATTGGGTTTCAAACTCAGCGAAGTTCAGAGCTGATACCCACGACATTTATTCAATCGCTTCGTTAGAACCGCAGTATAAATATGTGGCCATGATGACATGCCATTTATATGGGAAATATGACATATCGCATTTTTTCGTTGCGTGGGTGCCTCTAATGTTTCGAGTCGCAGAAGGCTGTTTTTTTAATTGGGTAAAGATGCTTTCGGATAGCTTGACCAATCGGGTCACAGAGTATTGGGAGCACAAGGAGAATGGGAAGGCGTCATCATTCTTCATGTTCGCGTGCATTATGGACGCAATTTGTTCTATGACACCATTTCCATTGATGAGTTGGGGTTCAACTCCGGCCGAAGATGAACCCATACATGTATATCATGCAAAATTATGGGAAAACAAAGCAGAAAATTTTGCGTACGAAATTTTTAACTGGGTGATGGTGCCCCTGCATGTCACCATTTTTGGTCACACGCCACCCCGGATCTCAGACAGCATAGTAACAAATCTGAGCAGCATCGCAGACTGGTATGTAGAAGCTGAATTTTCCTACCTCAGAGTTTTCAGGGCTTCTGTTCCCCCACATGCACTGCCATTGTTCATTCCCGACAAGCTGGCTTGTCGCGAGGTTGCCCGACAAATGGTAATTGGCGGTGTAAGCAAATAACTTAAAGGGTACTCGAAGAAGGTATGGCCATCATTTCCTATTCGTTTGAATTCTTATTCTTTGTTATATTTTGGGCATGCAAAAGCCGAGGCCGCAGCCCTAGAAGACCTAAATTTGGTCTCCATCAAATACAAGAAGCATGATCCGCAGAGGGTCGTGAGCAACCATGTGGCAAATTGCGGGCTCAAGAGATTTGAGCATGAAAATTCACCATCGGATGACATTTTCCGAGGAGAAAGGTCCTATGAGGAGATTCTATCCAGGATACAATCCTTGGCACCCAAGGAAAGAGTCGATGTTCTGAAGTTCCAGGAACATCGACGTAGTTGTCTCCCCGCAGTGTTGCGAGGTTAGGGTCCAGGTACTTCGGAGTCAAAAAAGAAGGACGTCGAAGGCTCTAAGGATGAGACTCCCGACCAAGGAAAACACCAGGATGAGGGGGAAAAAATGAAGAGTCTGGAAGTGGAGAAAAATACTCCGGACCAACCGAAGAAGCAGAGTCCAGAAGTAGAAATAAAGACTCCCGATCCGCCAAAGAAACAGAGTCCGGTCGTTACTCCGGGAAAATCTGTGAAGCAGATCGGGGAACCCATCACATCAATCACCCCCTTGCAGTCGTCGCAGGGAAATATCGATGCAGGATGGATATTCAATGAAGAATTGAGGCCCATAAGAGTAGAAGAACTCCCTTCGAATGAGTTTTTCTTCGATAAAAAAAGAAAGGCAGTAGTGAAAAGGGAATTCTATCAAGAAGGAGAGTCGACTGCCAAGAAATATAAAGTCATAACTGATGGAAAAGACAAGAAAAATGAGCAATTCGCCACTGAGATAGTAGGGACACTAGGAACATATGTCTCGGTGAATCAATTTTCGGTCGGGCTCCTGAAAAACCAACTTAAAAGAAAGAATCGCCTCATTAGGACCCTTGAAGCTAAATTGGCCACAGCAATAGAAACTGCTAAAGACAAGGCGAGTGTATGAATAGAGCAGGCCAGGTTGGCCAATAAGAACAAGACAGAGATGCTCAAAACTAAGCTTGAGCAAGCACAACTGGTGGTCCAGGATGGTCGGCTGCAAGCGATCCAACAGAGGGATTTGATCGAACGGCTGCAGGCTAGGGTGGAGATCACTGAGAACAAAATGATAAACATCGGGATTTTCAAATCCCAAGCTATCGAGATTCGGAGCATAGTCTCTGCGGCACAGCAAAATTTGCTCACCAAGGTAGAAGCGATCAGGGACAACTGTCTGTTGGTAAATCAGGTTTCCGAGAATCTATCTGCTAGAGAAAGGGATGTCGGAGCGGCTCGAGTTGCCTTCCAGGAGGTTGTGATAGCCACGAACAACAGGGTTTCGACAGGTACTCCCAGGTTCACCATTCCAGAGAAAACCAGAGGAAACATTCTGTTAAAGGAATGGGAGCATAACATCACCGAAGGCAAGAAGCAAGCCAAGAAGATAACCAATTCCTTAGAGGAGGCCTTTAATTCTATAGACGACGATCTGCTGGGTATTGACAGCGGAGGCAATGCCGAGATGTTGATGCAAATGAATGTGGAAAGGATCTCGCTTGACCTGAAGGAAAAGGAAGAGAGAGATTCAGTTGATATTTCTCAGATGACTACGGTGGACATAGTCCAAGTAGATAAATACATGATTAAACCCAGCGCGCAATTATGCGCCATCAACATGATAGATGGACAGATGGAAGACATGCTGCAGCAGTTAGCCCGAGAATGTTACTTCTTTGAAGCTATCTATCAAGCAGAACTGTCACAGCTAATATCTCAACTGGTTGAAAGGTGTGTCGCCTATACAGAGTTCGCGCGAGGACAAACGTCCAACACCAAGTGAAGATAGAGATGAGGAAATGGAGCGATTGCTCTCCTCCCTGTCATAACCGAAATTTGTGACTTTTGAGATTCTATCTTACTTGTAAAATTGTATAAATATACCACAGAAAGAAATAAACAAGGCTGGACCTTTTTGTGTCGTTTGTAACAGAGTTTCTTACATTTGAGAGTTAATACAAGCAGATCTAAAGATTCTCAATTCCGTCACGACTGTGTTACAAGTTTGCTTGCTTGTATCTCATATTTCATTTCATTTCATATTCTTAACTGATGTGCTTCGTTATAATTTAGTACGACCACTACTATTGTGAATGAATTTTGGTTTTCTGCAATTGTTTACTGTTTTTCCTCTGTACCAGCTATCAGCGGGTGTAAGACCAGTCTGCATTTTCAAAATTCTACATATATTCTCTGTTACATCGGTTACTTCCTTACATTTTTCCTCTTCTGTTTATAC
>SNQJ01S0070626.1:61670-74308 GCA_010110895.2 Picea sitchensis
CAGGGCTTGGACATTCACCGGAAGGGCATCATTTCCCCCCCTTAAATTCTATAACCGATAAGTGCCTGCCCCAATCTTCTCAGCCACTTGGAAAGGTCCAAGCCACAGATTTTGAAACTTAGAATTATTTCCTTTCGGTTCATTTTCTCTGTCCCACTTCAGGACTAGGTCTCCTACTTCGAAGTTACTATCTTTAACCTTATGCTTATCGAACCATATTTTCACTATCTGTTGGTGAGATAGGAACTTTGACTTATCCTTTTCTCTCTCTTCTTCCAACATGAGCAGGGTGTTGTTTCTTTGTTGTATTTCCTATGAAGGTTCCTCGCTAGAAACTTGGGCTAGTTGAAGAGATGGAAGATAGAGCCCATTTGGGAAGATGGCTTCTTTCCCGTAAACCAGAAAGTATGGGGAATTCCATATAGCTTTCTTGGGTGTGACTCTATCATCCCAAAGAGAATTATGGAGTAGATTATGACAATTCATTTGGTTATCCACAACCGCTTTTTTTAATATCCTCACTAGGTTCTTTTTAGTTGATTCTGCCACATCATTTCCCCGGGGATAATAATTTGTCGAGTACCTATTTATGATTCCTTTTTCCAGGGGAAACTCCGTCAAAAGGGTGGAAGAAAAATAGGCCACATTATCAAAAACTACTACATAAGGGACACCAAACCTTGTGATCAGTTGTTGTTCTATGAATTGAATTACTACCTTCTCGTTTACATGAGTCAGAGGGATGGCCTCTGCCCATTTCGTGAAATAATCAGTAGCAGTAAGAATGTACTTGTGTTGTTTTGAAGAGCTAGGTGTAATTTCTCCTATGATATCCAACTCCCATTGCTCAAAAGGCCTAGAGATAGTCACAAGTTGGAGTGGGACTACTTCTCTCTTCTCCTTCCCTGTGCTCATTTGACAGGTTTTACAATTTCTAGCGTAGGCATGAGCATCTTTGAACAAGGTGGGACAATAATAGCCAACTCTCATAATATTATGAGCGGTGGTGTTTCCTGTGAAATGTCCCCTGGAAGGGACATCATGGAGCTCCTTCAACACTTTGTTTGTGTCTTCACATTCGAGACATCCTAATAGTACCCCATCATAATTAATCCGGAAGAGTATCGAACTTATAAGGTGATATTGTGCAGATTTTAACCTGAGAGCTCTCCTTTCCCTAGGGTTGATATTTTCTAGACAAGTCCCATTGTGTAGGAGATAAGTTAAATAATTATACCAATACTCTTTTCCTGGGGATATGTATGATACTTCGTCGCACCATAGTGCCATTTCGTTCTCCCATCCGAAATCTTCATTTGCTTGGTCCTGGGCTTCAAATGCCAGTTTTCATAACCCTTTCCCTTTAATTAGCTTGGAAGGTTTTATATCTAGGTCAAATTATTGAACTACTTCCATCCAGTTCCCTCTTATTTCCCCCATATCTTGCTGAGTAAACAAGGATCGGACTGCAGGGTGAGGCACAATCACTTTGGTGTGGTTCTTGAGGATGTAAGACCTAAAGTGTTTTACTGCCTTGTAAGACGCATAGGCATGTTTGTCAACAGTAGGATAGTTAAGCTCGGTTGATTGGAGATTAGTGCTCATGAACGACACCGAATCTTCATTGTTGTCATCATCCTTATGAGTCAATACTGCGGCTAACGACTAGTCGGAGGCGAAAGTGTAGAGGAAGAAGTCCCTATTGAAATCGGGACTTTGTAGCACAGGGGCCCGGGATATGGAAGTTTTAATATTTCTGAAAGAATCCTTTCATTCATCATACCACTTAAATTTGGTATCTTTGCGAATCATATTTTGTAAGGGTTTGATGATTTCCATGAAATCGGGAGTGAATTTCCTCACAAAATTTATTTTCCCGAAAAAGGATTGCATAGATTTCTTGTTATGGGGTAACAGGAGTTGAGCTATGGATCTAATCCTTTCTAGATCTATGCGAATACCTGCTTGGTATATAATATGATCTAACAAATTACCTTCCTCGACGCCGAAAATGCTTTTATTTGGATTTAAGGATATACCGTATTTCCTACACCTTTCGAAAATTTGAGTTAAGTGTTGGATGTGCTCTTCCTTGTTATTTGAATACACGGTTACGTCGTCTAGATACACTACCACATAGTTGTTGATTAGTCCCTGAAATGCTATGTCCATGGCCCTTTGAAAGGTTTCTCCTGCATTGATTAACCCAAAAGGCATGTGTTTATAAACGAAGGTTCCCCACTTGGTTCGGAAGGTAATTTTTAAACGATCTTCCTCTGAAACCAGGACTTGGTTGTAACCTAAGAAATTGTCTAGTAGGGAGAAAATATCTGAGCGAGACACGGTCTGCAAGAGTTGTTCCATTGGCGGGACTAGGTAATTTTTCTTTTCTGAAGCTCTATTGAGATTTCTAAAATCTACGCATAAGCGAATTTCTCCAGACTTTTTCCTCATAGGAACCAAATTCGCTACCCATGTGGAATGCCTGACCTGTAAAACAATCGTGGCATCTTAAAGTTTCTTTAATTCCTGATACATGAGAGGTTCCAGGGATGGGTGATACTTTCAGATATTTTTTTTGAAAAGGTTTCACCTCAGGTTTTAATGATATAGTGTGTTGAATGATCTGGGTTTCGTAGGTTTTTAGATCTCGGTAGGACCATGCAAATACATATTGATATTGTCTTAACAATTTTAGATAAGATTTCATTTCTTCCTTAGATATAGTCCTTCTGAGATTCACATTCTTTGGGTTTTCTGGAGTCCCAAGATTTATAGTTTCATGCAGAGGACAAGAGATACCAGTCTTTGTGTTTCTAGGTCCCTTAAATCGTTCTTTCAGATCAAACAGATTTTCTAGATTAGCTATCCATTTTGGGATTATGTGAGACTTTGATTTATCAATAGGTTTTCCTATCCGAGGATCGGTCTTTGTCGATTTCTCTTGGAATACTTCATCGTCATTAGCCAAATATTTGAAATTGTCTTGGTTAGTCAAGAATTTTATGATTTGTTCATCACCTTCAAAGAATTTCCAATTAGAAATGTTATTAGGCACCGACAGTTTGTAGAGAATATCCACAGTGAATCAGTAGGCTTCATAATCCTCTGGAGGTGATAGCCTAGATGAAACTGTGGCCAAGGAGTCAGTAAGAATATTCTTTTCTCTGGGGATCACTATAATATTGAAGGCTTCAAAATGCTCTACTAACCTATGCACCTCATGTTGATAGTTCTTTAGGTGAGGAGAATTGCAATGTATAGTATTCCTTACTTGTCTATTGATGATTTTAGAATCTCCAAAAGCCTTCAATTCTTTGACATTCAAGTCTATAGATTTCTTTAATCCTTGTACTAGAGCTCCATATTCAACAGTGTTGTTTGTACATTCAAATTCTAGCCTACAAGATAGGAAATGATGTTTACCTTTAGGATCAATGAGGATGCACCCTGATCTTGACCCTTCTTGCGATTTAGATCCATCAAAATATAAAGTCCAAATTTGTGAACGATAATCGCCCTTTTATTTTTCCTTATTAATTTCTTGCTCTCCTATCTTTTGTTCTGTAATCTCTAGCACAGGGTCTTGATAGAAAAGGGTGTCTTCTGTCAGTATCGATGACTTCTCTTGAAAAACCATTTCAGAGTTTTGAGTGAGGGGAACATCGGACAAGAGAGGAGAAAAGTTTCCGAAGTGGGATTCGCAGGAATAATTGCCCAAAACAGGGAAATCTGTGGACGAGGGTTCGTTCAGGGTTTCTAGATCAATGACCGTGTGTTTCATATATCTCTCCCTATCGATTATGATCATGTTCTTGTATCCCTTTAGTGGTAGCCAAAGGTGTGCCCAGTCTGTACTGAAATATCAGTTTAGCTTTTCAGACCAATATCGACTTAGTAATGACCCATAGGCCTCTAGAATATCTACCACAATGATATCAATCACTTGCACAAACTTGGGATGTGTCATTATCCTGATCATTACATCTTTGAAGAATTCAAACGTTAAGAGGAAAGGTGGGACAAAAGGCTTCCCTTTATTATCTTCCAAACATGTATTTACGGTTGGTTTATTTACTGGGTCTGTGGGAGCTAGATTCCTTTCCTGACCATTGCAAGTCGTAGGGTCTTCTATCGAGTTCAAAGCTTGTACTAGGAAGTCCTTCTACGGAGGGATCCTACATATGTCCATAACTGATATATTACCCTTTAAATTCTTCAAATCTTTGACTACGTTGTAATCCAGTTTGGGTGATTCTTGGGTATGGATGCCTATAGGGTTTTTTCCAAGAGAGAAAGGTGTTTTCGGGTGATCGGGAGTTGCCTTACTCCTTGAGTTCTGGGTGGCAGAGGTATCTTTTGAGCTAGGCGGACCCTTACTACGTGTTTGTATCACTGAGACTTTTGTGGGTCGTTCTTGAGACTCAAATAGGTCGTCGGAAAGCATGATCAAGTCAGGATCCCATATCAACATGGTTGTATCTTGTGGTGGATCAATCTCTTCCTGGTCAGAAATATTCATAGTCAAACTGCTTGGTTTCTTGATCAGGGAGACTTTGTCTAGAAACCGATTGGCCATCAAATTAATGGCATGCACCCATTGAGGGAAGTCTCTTTCAGAGTGGTTTTCCTGGTGATAAGTACATAAACAATTAGATGCAACATTCCCTAGATCAATATTTAAGTTAGTTAGGGGAGGTTCAATTGCCTTGAACGGTGGGTTCCTCTTAAAGAAAGGATTGTAGGGACTTTGGCCTTGGTTTCCCTCCCCTGCATTCCTCTTCATGTCTATGATCTTGTTTGATAATTTCTTAACCATGCGTTGTAGGTATTCTATGTCTCTGTTACCCTTATCGGGAGTTTGCTCGGTTTGTTTCCCTTATGGTCTAGTCAAAAGGAGTCCTCTCCTGGGAGGAAGCAAAGCTTCTTTCTTAACTAGAGAGACCTGGCCCTCTTTACACCCTTTCATATGGAATTATATCATTTTATCTTCTTCAAAATTTTCAGCCAAGGTTCGCTTGGAGGCACTTTTTACAAACATAGAAATAGAAGTCGGGAGCGTGTTAGCATAAACCTCGATTTGCAATTCCTAGGTTGGTTTCGCTTCGGGATTAAACTTGTTTAAGATGGTCGTGAATATTTTATTGAAATCTTGACTCTTTCTTTTGAACTCATGGTGGCAGTGAATAACTCAACCATTAGAGCTCTCATAGTAGTTTCCTCAACAAATTTATCTAGAAAGTCTTTTTGGAACTTGGTCTAGCTAGTTATAGATCCTACTGGCGGATTAAAATACCATGTGAAAGCTGAATTTTCAAACGTGTAGGGGAAAATCCTGCAAACTACGTCTTCATGTTGGATGTTCATAAGTCTAATTGCTAGTATAAATTTGTTGATATGATCTTCAGGAAATCTAGAGGTTTCAGGATCAAACTTAGGCAACAACGTCTCTAGATGCCAGGGAAGGTTATGGATTGGTCCTGGGAGGGCCAAAGCATCTTTGGCTAACCAGGGTTGATTGTTTAGAGGCGGGTTCCCCCTTTCATCATTATGGTCATTGTTTCCTTCCATATATTCAGACTTTGAGTTAAACTCATCTTCTTCCGAGAAATTGTTTGGTTCAGAGACGTCGTCAGCTGGCATTTCGGGTATCAAATCGATGGGATCTTGGATTTTGGTGATCGCGAAATCTATCAAGTCTTCTACTGAGTGCATGAAAACCTTGTCGGTAGTAATAACCACTGGTCTACTTTGATTTTTTGCTTCGAGGGAGTATGGGAGCTAAGGACAATACACCGATCTATCGGGAGTAGGCTCTTTTGATTCTTCTGAATTGATTTACTTCATCGTGAGGAAGAGCGTAAGGTATTTCAGGGTGAAAAGGCTCTTCCTCAGTCTGGGGTGAGTTACTCGTTATAGGAGTACTCAGCATGGTTGGGATATCTTGGGAATGACTATCCATGCATGTGGGTTGTTACAAATCTATAGGCTATTTGAAATGCTATATAAAATACATATTCAACCATTCATTCTCAGGCCCTCCTTCTAGTTCCAATTCTGTTGATGGGTCATAAATCCATTGATTCAACAGTAGGAACAAAACCCGCCATCGAGTCCCATTTAGAATCTCCAGTGTTTAATGGTGGAATGGTTCTCCAGATCTTGCGATCTGGCCAAATTATCGATGGGCTTTGTGTTTTCTTGTGAAGGCTCCTCCTTCAGTTAGGACTATTCTCTTTTGTATTTTCTATTGGGTGGGAATTATATGAGAGATGTAATCTAGTATAAACCAACCTGACACCAACAGGATTAGGTATTAAACTATTGGGAAGAGGATGATCTTGGGATAACCCATTGCTCAAGCATGCAGATGACAATTTTATACCACAGGCCTAGTACTAATACATTAACCATGTGAGCATCCAATTACTGTATGAGAAACTAATTATCAAAAAGAAAACACATATGCAAATAAGATAATGGCAAGCAAAATAATTCATCTACCATAATCGTTCATCACATGTTATCACAATGATTAATGATCCTCATTTAAAGTAAAGAATAGAAAAATATTGCACCAGATAACTTGACAATATATTAAATAACTCTTACTCATTACAACATCATTCATGAAATAGGATAGGAAATAGTTCTTCTCCATGTCCAATCACACATTCAGTTGATAAAAATATCATGTCTCTGGTCTAGAAGGACTTCTCAATTCATAGCAGCTTCAAAATAATTCTTAACCACCAAAAGAAAGAGTTCTTGCAACAACCATCCACCCTTAACTAATTGGTCGATGTATTTATTTATAATGTAAAGTTGAAATGAAAATAAAGGCTAAGTGAAGTTTAAGAAAAACAAAAATCGACATGTGGCATCATCCTCTAACAGTTTCTTTAATAATAAACTTGAGATGTCTCTTGAAAAGGGTGAATTATTTCATACTCAGACCAAATGATAAATAGTTCTTCACAAGTTTGGGCCCATGGAAATTTGTGTTGTTCCATATGAGCTGCGTGAATCCCTCTGATCTCCATTGCATGCGTCTGGTACTTTACTAGACTGGAGTTCAACTACTATAGCGTGGTTTGAGCTCTAATGAGATGCTCCATGAATCGTCGTACATTCCCTGGCACCGCGTCGGTCACCTTTGTGATCTCTTCAGCCCACATCGAATCTTGCTTGGTATGCGACTTAACTACATTGCTCAAATCGACAAAATTTTCGGGGATGCCAAACTTAGGGAGTCCTATATCCTTCGTTTCTTTGTCAATTTTTCTTCGATGTTTCTTTCGGGTTCCTCGGTGAAGTTATGGAACAAACTTTGTTTGGTATTCAGAAGGATATCTCCTGCAATTGGGATTGAAATGGTTTAGAAATTACTTATCAGGCAAAGCATAGTAAGATGTAAACAAAAAAAATAAACTGATGTGTACCTGTAGAGCTCGTTAGTCTCGATTGTTTAATACTTACGTGATCCCAGACACCCTTTTGAATGACCTGCAATGTCTTTGTCCACGCCACCACTTCTCTTTGGTTTAAATGAGTTACATCCGTGCACCATAGTGTGGAAAATCAGTTACGAAAAATATGAGAGTCGAAACCATTACAACGGTCGATTTCCCTTTGGGGTTGGGAAAGGATGTTAGACCCAAACGTGTGTCGAAAATGTGCATATTCTCCCAAAAGGTCGGATACCGTAATAAGGAAGTCATTAAATGCTTCAGGTCGAGGCAATTTGTTCCCCTAGAAGCCGTATCACCAAGTGTGTCAACTATCATTCACTAATCATGGAATCTTGGGAGATTAAAGAGATTGGAATGATTGTACCATATATTCCATGCAACTCTGATCGACGACATTTCATACATTATGGATCATATCCGTCGGACAACTATGACATGTTAATTATTCAATACATCTCATCGCGAGTCGTGAGTGTTTCTTGGTACTTTCTATTTTTCTTCCCTACTCTGCTATAAATTCTAGAAGTTCTATGGGGGTTCTACGCATCAGCCGAGTTTATACATCAGTAGCGCTAGTCTTGCGAGTTAAATTCTAGAAACAATCTGTGTCGTATTCCTTTATTCAGCCAAAGACGTCTAATAAAATACAATGTCGCACTATGGGATCCCCTCAAAACAAGGGATGGGGTTTGCGAGGCAGTCAGAGCACCAGGTCTGATCCCCAATGTGCCTTGGACTCTTTCTTATTGGAATCGAGCATCTTTGAGGCTTCAAAAGGAGGTTCCTACCTTTGCTCGAAAACGATGTCAGTGCCTCAAGCGGAGAAAATTATGCCTGAAGAACACACATTGGAGGTCATGCCCTCTCAAAAGAAGACACTGAGGAGGAGGGGAAGGCCCAAAAAAAATATGGAGGTGGGAGGAGGAGAACATATCCCGACTGAGATGGGTGCACATCCAACCGCTGAGGAATTCATGATGCATACGACCCATTCAAAGCCTGTCAGGACCACTTGTCAAGGAAGCATGAGTCATATGAAAAATATAAATACATCTAGTTCTAACGTTGGAAACTCCAACCAATAGATGGAGCAGGCACAATTCTCCATAGCTGAACTTTATCAAGAAAATAGAGAACCGTGGAGATAGTTGGAAGCAAAGAACTAGGAGGTATCGATGCCTCAAGGTCGTGAAGGAAGCATAAATTGACTCAAGAGACAGCTTCGGGAAGCACAATATATGATTGTGCAGCTACGTGAAGCACAGAGGATGATGGGGACAGAGAAAATAAAAACACTACAAGGCGCGAGGAGCAGTCCGAGAGAAGTTCCATGTGCAGGAGATACATGATGGGAGGACTCTTGTTTTGTATTCTCAGAAGTGACGCTTGATAGTTTCCTTTGTTTGTCGTGAGGATTTTCACATTCTTAATGTAACCGGGCTGGTTAGTCAAGGCGTCAATGGTGTTTATTTGTATGTAAATTGAACTTGGCGGAAACATTAATATATGAAATTTTGAAAATGTTTTGCCTGAAAGGATTCTAGTCATAGCAGTTGAATGTATCGTGTTTCCTTTTTGTATGTAAATCTACTGTGTTTTCATCTAAGCTTCTTGTAAATTATGTGATTTTATAATTGTCATTGTTCCGACTTATTTAGCAAGTTCGTTGATATTTTCCTTTGGAAACTTTCGATGCTGATTGATGTTGATGTGGTGTCACTGACTCAGGGCTCATAAAAAATAAACTATGGAACTCGACTTGTGGGTAAGGATTGCACTCGAGACTTTGTTCACGTTGAACGAGCCTAAAAGAGCTAGATATTATGACTGCCTATGTCAGGATGGTGTCGAGGATTGGTGTTCAAAAGTAAAATTAACGCATTTTTTTTCTCCGTTGGTTACCATCCTTTGAGACTTTCGACCCTGCAGACTTCTGAAAATCGACGGTCAACGATTATTATTTCAGTTTTCGTTCAACACTCATTCTTATAATATTTTGTCAATGTCGAATGGATCGGTCTTCGGATATACCTTTAGTGAATCTTATTCATGGAGACGATAGACTTTCTTCTGCCGACATCGGTGAATATCAATGCTATGCTATTTTGGTTTTCTCAAGCGATTTTCACCACTTCTAATCCTCCCCGATGCCGAATTTCCTAAGTGCATTGGGGAAAAGTTTCGATTGTCGATTCCTTAAGTAAATGTTAGTCTTTTTAAATTTAAGATTATTTTCACATTCTCAAGAAGAATTTAAACGACTCAACATGAAAACACAAAATGATAAACAAAGGCAACAATTTTTCATACTGAAGTGTAAACAGACATTGCAAATGACCAAGTGGTACCCAAAAAGTAAAAAAAATGACATAGACTTTTTTAGGGTGTGTTGAGTGCTCAACACAATGGTCAGGACTTAATCATATGTTTTATTCGAAGTTCCTCCTCTGTAACTCCCACGTATGACGGCCTTGGTTTTTCCTGAAATCTAGATCAGTGGACATGATTATCCCTCGATTCTTTTATAGTTTTATTGTGGGGATTTCAATCCTGATCACGTTTCTGCAATGCACTTTTCCTTCTGAGATTTTTGGTAGATTCCTATGCATGTTGTTTATAACAAGTCATAATAATTACAATGTGTTTTACCTTCTAATATTTTTGGTTTTGTACTTGGATTCTAACTAATCGAGATCATTGATCTATTGGGAATTCGATCCCAGTGATGCTTCTGCATTACACTGATCTCATGGAATCTAATACGATGCCACTCTTGATCTTTAGGTAGATTCCTTTGCATGTTTTTCATAACAACTCATCATCGCATCATAATTACATCGGTTGTTGACATCAATGACAACACATCAATGAAAATATGTCCAAAAGGCCCCTGCTATTAAGGCAGAGGTAGAGAAGATACTTAATGTTGGTTTCATCCACCCGATTCCCTTGATTGAATGGGTGTCTAAACCCGTTCCCGTGAATAAAAACAAGGAACCATCCGATTATGTATGGATTTTCGAGACCTAAACAAGGCTTGTCCTAAAGATAACTTCCAGACTCCTTTCATTGACCAAATTCTTGATGAGTGCACAAGAAGCAAAATATTTTCTTTTATGGACGGATTTTCAGGGTATAATCAAATTCAAATCAAACTTGAGGATTGACATAATACAACATTTATTTTTCCTTGGGGTACTTTTTCAAACCGAAAAATTCCTTTCATCCTTAAAAACGCCAGAGAAACCTTCCAACATGCCATGAACTTTTCTTTTCATAATCTCAAGCATCTGTTTGAAGCTTACCTAGATGATCTTGTTGCTCACTCTCAAAAGAGAGTAGATCACTCCACTCACCTTCAATTAGTATTTGAGAGATGTCGTTACTATCGCATCTGGTTGAACCGTCACAAGTGCATCTTATGCATTAGTTCTAGACGTCTTTTAGGATTCTTAGTATCTGATCATGGGATCATGGTAGATCCTATGAAGGTTGAGGAAATGCTTCGATTGCCTACCCCATGCAACATTCGACAACTTCAAGGTTTACAGGGGAAGACTAATTTCTTGTGTCGGTTCATAGTGAACTATGCCAATTTAACTAAGGGTTTCATGCATTTTTTGGAGAAGGATACTCTGTTTATATGGGATGAGATATCCCATGACTCCTTTGATGCTCGTAAGAAAGATTTGGTATCGGTGCCTCTGATGAAGCCTCCAAACTACAATAGAGACTATTTTCTTTATATCACCATGTCTGAAGGGACGATTGGTATGGTTCTGGTTCAGAAGGATGATGAGCTCCATGAGCACATTGTCTACTATCTCATTAGAAATCTAGTCGATCTTTTACTTAAATACTCTCATGTAAAGAAACTAGCCTTGGTCGTCGTACATGCAGTTCAAAGGTTATGACATTATGTATTACTTTGCAAATCTATCATATTTGCATATATCAATCCATTTCAATACGTCCTCACCAGACGTATCATATGGGGGGAATGCAATAAGCATATTGTTATTTTGCAAGAATTTGATCTTGATTTTGCTTCGACAAAGTCTAAGAAATCGTAAGTTTTTGTCGATTTGATATCAGACTTCCCTCGAATAGATGAAGACATTTTTCATGAAGATTCGTTCACGGATGAACATATCTTCCTTATCTCATCTTCAGACCCCTGGTATGGAGACATTCTAATTTACCTTTAAACCTTGAAGCTATCCCAACATTTTTCGAGAGATGATTGATGACGTATACGCTATCAGGATAAAAACTACCTTATCATCAACAACACTTTGTATTGTCGAGGAGTAGATAATATTTTACATCGTTTCTTGAATCACGAGGAAGTTGAGTCTATTCTTAGTGACTGTCATAGTGGGGATTGTGGTGGTAATTTATCTGGTCTTGTGACAACCCAAAAAATATTTCGAGTCGGTTATTTTTGTTGGATTACTGAGAGGGGGGGTGAATCAGTAATAGAGCAATTTAATGCTTTGTCACCATAAAATTCAAGTGTTATATCAATGTAGCATTACCATCAAATAGTTGCAGAGTAAATAAACAATGAACAGATGATCAATCACACACATACACAACACACCAACATTTTACGTGGAAACCCAAAGTGGGAGAAAACCATGGAATGTTTTTTCTTATATGTCTTTAATAATTACATTCATTGGAAGCACCAACTTCCTTTGTTTTCCAGTTGCAACTGGAAGGAGGCTCCAACCCCCTAGTTTCTCAAGATACAACCTGAGGGAAGCTCCAACTCCCCAATTCTCTGGCTACAACCAGAAGGAGGCTACAAATGGAAGGTGGCTACAACAACCCGTCCTTGCCCCGTCCAATCGCCCTGACATATAAGTAGAATGATGGAACCACTATCACACTATCACTGTGAGATATATTATTGTAAACCTATACCAATAAACCTGCACCAAACAACCTATACCAATAACCTGAACCATGCATCAACCATGCATCAACCTGTGCCTCAACCTGTAATTAACTTGTACCATAAAAAAGTGCATCAACCATGCACCCACCTATACCAAAAAACTTGTAATCAACCTGTACCATAAACAAGTGCATCAACCATGCAACAACCTGTACCTCAACCTATACCATGAACAAGTGCATCAACCATGCACCAAACCTGTA
>SNQJ01S0070627.1:5486-15557 GCA_010110895.2 Picea sitchensis
AGGAGACAACTTTCCATCATTGGGGCCATTAGATTAGTATCAGCCCCAGAAGGGTTTACCCCATAAGATTGTTATCTTTAAATTGTAGGGTTGTGGTGAGCCCCATAAAGAAATCTGCCATAAAATGACTAGTTGAATCCATCCAACCTGATATTATTATCCTCCAAGAAACTTTTGGGGAGGCCAATGCTGTTTTAAATGTAATGGAATCTCTTTTGAAGACTTGGAGCTTTGTTGGTGTTGATGCCAAGGGTATATCTGGGGGCTTGTCCATTGGATGGAACACTCACTCTATCAAGGTCCAAAACTACTGGGGGTTTGATTCGAGGATGGGGATAGAATTTTTCTCAGAGGACATAGGGATGGTGTTCACATTGTTGAATGTATATAGGCCTTACCTTGAGAAAGTACCCTTTTGGGATACCTTATTTAGGAAATATTTTATGAAATGTGAAGCTCTTCTACTAGGTGGAGACCTAAATTTTTCACTAGGAGCAACTGAAGTTTGGGGCCCAAAGGAAATAACTGACCCTTTGCATGATTATTTCACACCCTTATTTGGAAAACAAGGACTGGAAGATATAGCCCTGGTCAAACTAAACCCTACATGGAGAAATAAGAGAATAGGGGAGGATATAATTGCAAAGAGAATAGACTGATTCATGGATTAAGATAAACTCTTGGAGAATCCCATTCAATTGAGACAATGGGTTTGATGTGGAAGTGAATCATAAAACTTACCTATTTTTCTGGAGGTTCTAGGAGGGATGAGGAAACTTGCAAGCTCCTTTAATTTCAATTCGGTATGGCTCAAGAAGGAGAGTTTCTACCTTATGGTAAAGGAAAATTGGACCCCCTTTAACCTACAGTCTGGCACTTCGATTGTAGTTCAGTTTACAACAATTCTAAAGAGCGGTAAAAAGGAAACAATAGAATGGGCACATATTAAGAGGAAAATGTATGATTAGGCCCTCTCAGAGGTTGAATCAGAACTCCAATATGTCTATGAATAAGAAGGAGGGGGTTTTATTTCCAATGAATCAAAAGAAATATTGATGAACTTGGAAAAGAAAAGAAGAAAACTATTGGATGAAAGGGAAGCAACCTGGCAGCTAAAAATCTGTGCACTATGGCTAAAATGTGGGGATGAAAACAAAAAAATCTTCCAGGAATATGCGAAGGGAAGAAAAATCACAAATACCATTTGGAGATTGAATGACTCATCATGTAGAGCAGTTACCTCCTTTGAAGGTTGACTCATCTTGGGAAGAATCACTTCCAATTTTTTTTAAGGCAGATGTGAGGGTCTCCATAGTAGACATTGTGAGGATGGCCTTATTTATACCTATCTTTGTGAATGAAGAGGAAAACATATTTCTTATGAGAGAGGTCTATGAAGATGATCTCAAGGAGGTCCTTCACAACTTCCAAAAGGACAAAAGTATAGGACGTAATGGTTGGTTGGTTGAGTTATTTTTAGGCCTCTATGAGACAATAGGTCCATATATCTTGAAGGTGGTTAAGGAGCCATGATTAGAAGGCCACATGCATGCACCCTTTAATTCTACTTTTATTTCCCTCATCCCAAAAACTGACCTTCCACTCTCATTAGAAGAATTCAGACCAATCTCCCTCTGCAATTGTATTTATAAGGTGGTGACAAAGATAATTGCAGGAAGAATGAAAATACTTCTTTTTGAATCATCTCGAAGGAAAAAAATTGTTTTTTTGGAAGGAAGACAGATCCATGATGCCATAGGAGTGGCACATGAAGACATTCACATCATCAAAACCAGGAATACCAAAGGAGCAGTGATGAAGATAGATTTTTCAAAGGCATATGATCGAGTGTGTTGGCTATACATAAAACTTCTTCTAACTCACTTAGGATTTGAAGTTCCTTTCATAAATTGAGTACTGAGATGCATCAAAACAATATCTTTTGCGATGCTTATAAATGGGGATGCCTCCCATTTCTTTCAAGTGGAACATGGACTTCGCCAGGGTTGTATCCTATCACCCCCTCTTTTTTCTTCTAGTGGCAAAAGGATTCAACATAACACTGGATTCTGCAAAAATGAGGGGTGAATTCGATGGGATCTCAATCTCCCCCACCCTAAAGATAATGCACCTTCTATTTGTTGTTGTTGTACTGATTTTTTTTAATGGGTCTAGGGGGATGCAGATAAAATTCACGACATACTGGAACTCTTTGGCTGAGCCACTGGTATGCAAATGAATGAGAGGAAATCCAATTTATCAGTTTTAAATATGGATGAAGCAAAACTAAACCATTATGTTTCACTTTTCTCTTTTGTTGTGAGAGAATTTGATGGAGGGATTAAATACCTAGGATTCCAACTAAAGATGGATTTCTGTATGAAAAAAGATTGGTGTTGGATTTTAGCAAAACTAGAAAAAAGACTCAAAGTGTGGAGCTATAGATGGATTTCCAGAACATGTCGATTGGTGTTGGTTAATTCAGTATTGGAATCCATCCTAGTGTATTGGATGTATCTAACATGGATTCCTAAAGGAGTGCTTGAAAATACAAGGTGGATTTTCTTCAGGTTTTTATGGCTTGGAACTTAGGAACAATTTGTTCTCCCTTGGGTTAAATGGGAAATTTTGGTCGTTCAAAAACTATTGGGGGCTGGGATTTAAAAAACATTTTCATTTTCTCCAAAGATTTGGCAGCCAAATCATGCCGGAGGATGATCCAAGCAGAGAGTCTCTGGACAACGATGGTTACCAAAAAATACATCTATCCATAGATTGTTGAGGAATGGATACATAATCTGATCAAGCATAAATCTAATTGTTCAATTATTTGGAAGGTGATTATCAATTCCTTTCATGTTGTGGGAGAAGGTATTGTGTGGTGTATTGGAAAGGGAAAAAACATTCGTATTGGATGAAACACTTGGTGAGGTAGTAGGGACACCCACTTGCTACCCCTAGAATTGGTTCAACAACTACACATGCAAGGCATCTTTTATATCGGTCAGATTGTTGACCCAGGACATTCGTCCTTGTGGAAGATCGTAATACAGGTGGGGATGAGGGAATAACACGTTGCATCTTGCAGTAATTATATAAGAGTGTTAAAAACCTCCCACATTTGGATAACAAATAAAGAAGACAAACTAGTTTAGAAATATGCATTGCATGGGGCCTACACACCAAAATTGGGTTACACCATATCAATATAGATATCCTTTTAAGGGAGCCACAATGGTGGTGGAAAGGCCTGTGGAAATTAAAATGCCCCCTGAAATCCTATATTTTTATGTGGTGCATGATAACAAATAAAGTTCCTACATGGGATTCAATGAAAAGAAGACAAAAAGAGGGGTTGGAGTGGTGCACCCTGTGCAAGGAAGATGAGGAAACAATGGCACAATAGGTCTGTCATGGACCACCCTAGATCAAAGGGACTCGACCCCTCCCAAACGCCCAACCTCACAGATCTGTTGGAAATGAAAGTTGGCCACCTTCCAATCTCCCTCTTGGCCTCCTAACTCTTCCAAGAACCCCTACTTACTTTCAAATTGCATCTAGAAACCTTCTAGTGTCACTCACTAAATCAATATCTCCTCAAGCCACCCCCTGTGCTTTTAAATCTCCAGCTAAGTGATTCAATGGTGGAGATTAAATTCCCAACGTGTCAAATCAATGACTACGATCTAATCTGAAACTCACTTTGACTTTTGGATAAGATCAAAGAAGCTTCTAACAAAGAGTTAACTCATAATGATTAATAATTGACATTTCCTAAGTTTAGACTTAGGAAATATTTAAATGATCATTAATCAAATTAATTAAACCCATTTTCCTAAGTTAGACTTGGGAAAAATGTAAATGACTTGGAAAACCAATTCTTCTAGTGTCTCTTGCTTGCGTGACACCTTTCCAAAGCAAGAACACTTGTCCAAGCTACAATATTTCAACACTTCGTCTTAGTGAGGAAGGTGTTCTATAGTATTCCCATCTTATCCCCGAAGTAGACAAACTTTCCTTTCATCAAGGAATTGGTGAGAATATTTGCCACTTGCTCATTTGTAGGTACATACTGTAGTTTGAATGCACCCTTCTGCATACAATCTCAAATGAAGTGATACATTATGTCGATGTGCTTAGACCAATCATGAAATACCAGATTGTCAGATATTTTTATGCAACGCTGATTATCACAGTGTATGATGGTCGGTTCTAGCTTTTGACTGAACAATGCTACTAGCAATTTTCGAATCCATATGACCTCACATGATGCCATGCTCGTTGGCATGTATTCTGCTTCCATGGAACTCAATGAAACAAACTTCTACTTCCTACTTAACCAAGAGACAATCCCAATCCCAAGTTGAAACAACACCTTGAAGTGCTTTTCCTGTCCACTGCATTTCCTTCCCAGTCTGCATCTGTATATCCCATCAAATTCACTCCATCTCCTTGAGCATACCTCAAACCATACTCAATTGTGCCATGTAGGTACATCAATATATGTTTTGTCATTGTCCAATGTGCTCTCCTTAGTTCAATCATGAAAGACTGAGAGTATTCACAACAAAAAAAATGTCTGGCCTATTATTGACTAGATACATGCGAGAGCCTATCAACTGCTTGTATAAGGTAGGGTCCACTGCTTCTTGCTTGGAATCATCTATATTCCTTCAATTAGTAACCACGGGTGTAGACATAGGCTGACATTCCTGCATCCTGAATCTATTCAAGATATCCACTGCGTATTTCCCATGTCCTAGGAAAATCTTGCCATCTTGCTGCCACACCTCTAATCCAAGAAAATAGTGCATCAACCTCAAATCCTTCATATCGAACTCCAAAGAAAGATCCCCTTTTCAATCTATAATAAGCCTCTGTGAACCTATTAGAAACAGATCGTCCACATATAACACAAGAATGAGTGGCTCACCCCCTATCATGATACAATATAGATTTGAGTTTGCTTCATTCTTCACGAATCCCATGCCCTGCAAGTAACTATCAATGCGCTCATACCACGCTTTGGGTGCCTACCTTGGCCCATGCAGTTCTCTCTTCAGTCTACATACATGGGAATCCCTCCCATATACCTCAAAACCCTCTGGTTTTTCTATAGACACTTCCTCCTCAATAAATCCATTGAGGAAATCCATCTTGACGTCCATCTAATGAATCTAGCAACCCATCTCGGTTTCTAATGAGATCACGACCCTGATGGAAGTATATTTGGCTACTAGGGAAAATGTCTCATCATAGTCAACTCCCTCTTTTTGAGAGAACCCCTTAGCCACAAATATGGATTTGAATTTCTCAATGCTGCCATCTACAACATGCTTGATATTATTGATCTAGAGAGACCCAACCACTGACTTGTCCTATGGTATTGGCACCACCTCTCAAACATCATTCTTCATATTGGAGGCACGCTCCTCCACCATGGCATCCCACCAAAGTTGTTGCTCTGACGCCTCTGGAAAAATGGAAGGCTCCCTGTCAATGAGATCACTCATCAATGCCATATACCCTGAATATCGCCGTGGTGTCCTGCTCTGTCTGACACTCATCCTAGGAGCACCCATGAACTCATGAGAATCTCGTAATGGCAGAGAAACCTCTTGGCTCTTATTCCTCCCTACAATAGGAGGTACAATATTGGTGGGTGGATCTTCCTGCTCTACTGCCTGAGTACTAGTCCTTATACCTATACTTGTCCCTATAACCTATACCTATGACTCTTGTTTGTCTTTTGGAGCTACCAACTATTGATCCCCTACTACTGCTGGCACATCATAAGACTTCCTGAAATCCTTTTCCTCCTCAAATATCACATCCCTTCTGACCACTATCTTCTTTAATGATGGAACATAGACTTGATGGGATTTTGAAGTTTCATTGTAGCCAACAAAGATCCCCTTCTCACCTGTGGAATCGAGCTTCATCCTCTTATCAGAGGGAACATGATAATAGACTAGGCAACCGAAGATCCCATGAGGCCATGGGATTATTTTGACAGGGCATCACAAAATAATAATCAACAATGTGGTGGAGGTGCACTACTTAACATGTCATAAAGTCATTACTACAACTCAAAATGGGGTTAGGGCCAGGCATAAACAATTATGAAAATATTATGTCTTTAAAACTCATCCTACTCTTTGTAGGGGAGAAGGGAGTCAAATCTTTACAGATTATTGGGGACTCAATGATAGTTATAAATTGGGTTCAAAAAATACAGTGTTGTCACAACATTATTTTGCTCTCTTTACTTGAAGAAATACACATAATCTTGGCCTCTTTTAATTCTTTCACTGTGCGCCATGTCTACGTGGGGCACAATGCGACTGCAGATACATTTTCTAATGAAGGCATTCAGATGGATTATGGGAAATGGATGATTTATGAATAAAGGGAAGGAGAACATTTTGAATTCTACCACCAACCATTCTTAGAAGAATTATCAATTACAACCAATCTACACTAAATTTTTGTTATTTCCTGCTCCTTGACTCAACACATGCCTCTTTATTTAGTATTCTTCTACATGTATATGTTTTTTGAACCGATTCTTTGGAACCTATGGAAGAGCCTGTCACAACTTTGTTTTTTGAACTTTTCCCGAACTGCTACAACTGAACTTGTACTCGGGCTCTTTGTTTGGATTTTTAGTTCAGAGTTGAAAATGCCTACAGGCTCAATGCTATGATTTTTTTTGCTATAACAAGACTCTCTAATATAGTCACGAAATACATGGTTACATGTATTTTACAAAATGTAAATTTTGTTTTCCTCATATAAAATAAAATTTAAGCTTTTTTCTACGAAAAAAGTATTAATTTATTATAAAAAAATATTATAAATTAGTTCTTAATATTGATAACTAATTTATTATATAAAATTATTCTAAGTTAGTTGTTAATATTAAAACCTACAATAGGGGTGGCAGGTGCGAGGGGAGTCATCTACGATTTTGAGGGAAAAAAAATAGTCGATTACTCCTGGGGTCTGGGGAAGACAACAAATAATAAAGCATAGATCCTCACAGCCTACATGGGACTAAAGTTTGCCCATGAGCTGAATATTCAAACTCCAACTGTGTTGGGGGACTCCGAAATTATCACAAATAAACTTCGGGGCATGTCCAAACTGACAAAAGACCCGCTCAAAAGTTTATCCTCAGCTATCAACTCCCTCAATTTTTTTTTCCGAGCCTGGGCTTCTTCCACATCTTGCGACAAAAAAACTCCGAAGTAGACACTATGGGAAAGGCAGCCAAAAAGCTAGAACAAAGCCACCTTCTCACCACCCAAATTCTTTCTAATGTCTAGCTACCTTAATTTTGCCCGTCTCTTTGGCCCCCCCTCAAACCATAAGTATCAGTTCTACCCCCCCTGTTCCCATTACCTCTCTTCCCAACCCCTTCTTCCCTTACTAGCCCATCCCCCTCCCCCTCCCCCNTATTACTAGGATCTCCGTATGAATCACCAGACGATCAACGACCTTTCTCCTACATCAACTCGACTCCCTCACTTGATGCAAATCCTCCCTCGTTCGTGGGAAATGATGGCTCCTCCACCATTTAACGGTATGTCTAAGCCCATCTGGATTCACGCTCTTTTGTTCAGCTCACCCGCCAAGCTCAACTACCCTCTCGGCTCTAGACATTTTCCCCTGCTCTCCCCTCTCGACAGCGTCCTGCATAATCTTTGTGTTCTCCTTGCGCATTGCAACACCATGCGACGCAGACCCAGATACCCCTGTACATGCCTAGTTTGCGTTGTGGAAGACATGCGCGAACAATTTCAAGGCCTGCGAACTGATTTTAGACGCATGGAGCAGCGATTAGAAGTGAGACACCAGGAACTACAGCAGGAAAATCGAGCAATCTAGGAAAATATGGTTGAAATTCAAAATCAAATGCAGCAACTGGAAACCAGTCACAATCAAGAACTGGTCATTTTTCTCAGGGGAGTTAATCGCAACATGAGGCAGATAGGAGAAATTACCCATCGCTTGGGCAACCCTTAGCAGCTAGCCCGCTCAGCAGGCACAGATGAATCCCGACTTCCATCAACCTTCCATTCGACAGCCAACAACGACCAACATGTCCCGATCGCTCCAGGATTCTCTGATTGTGTCTGGGAAGGGGACAATCAGGTTCAAAACCACGGGGAAGAAAGCCAAGCATAGGAAAATCAAGCAGCACACCGGGACGATTCAGGCCCACCCCATACTTAACACAGGTCTTCCATGAAATGTAAATTTCTGTTTTTACTGAACAATTTTATAGCCATTTATACATGGCAAATATGTAGTCTACACAACACAATGACCAACTCCCATACTGGCATAGAAAGACTCGTTTGTAATCACGACATTAGCAAATGTGTAGCACCCTGTCGTTTTTGGAATTCTAACAATTTTTGATAATATATAAAAACATCTGTTTTTGTTAAAAAAATATATTAAAACCTACGATATTTATGAAGAACAAAAACATGTTAATCTGATCTAGATTCTCTATAAAATGAAGCATTATGTCATCTTAGAAATTCCAATCAAATTGCTTTGATAAATTAGTATATTTAGTAGGTCGCGTAAGATTTATAAATTAAATTAGACGTGATGTGTTTATCAAAGCAATGCAATGGATAGATGGTAATACTTTGACTTGTAAAATATAAAATATCGGTATGCAAGTACTCTTATTCTTTCACCCAAATCCTTGGTGGGTCAACTATAATTGATTGATGATATAGGTTTTTTTATTCTTTATTTTATTATAAAAATATGTAATCTTCCTTTTCACTTTCATATCATTATTATTTTATTATAAAAATATATAATCTTACTTTTCACTTTCATATCATTATTATTGTTGTTTTTAATTATTATTATTTTTTATTAAAAAAGAGATGAAAATACATAAAATGAAAACTATATGAAAAATAAAAATAAAAAGAATTTAAACATTTTTAAAATAAAAATTGAAATATAAATAAAATGAATATAAACATTTTTAATATAGAAGATTGTTATATGCTTCGAAGCAACATTTTAGTAGATTACAATGATTTTTATATAAAAGTAATATAAAAGTAATTGAGATTATATAATGATTTTTATATAAAAGTAATATAAAAGTAATTGAGATTATATATTGAAGTGTACATTATTTGTTAATTAAAAAGAGAATGTATGTAAAAGGTTAATTTAATTTGTTGTCATCAATGTTGTTGTATATTTGGCTAGTTTTATGCCATTAGATGCTTGGTTTAAATCCCTTTGAGTGAGATGTACTAGTTTACACTAATGGGTTTACTATTCATATCATCTACAAATGTAGGGAAACATCCAATGGGTTTCCCCATGAAATTTTCATTGGAATATATATATGCATCCACATTGATAGTTATCTATAAGAAACTATCGTTGTATTTATAAAAGTGTTGTATGGGGCAATGTTACATTGATTGTTATCTATAAGCAACTATTGTTGTATTTATAAAAGTGTTGTATGAGGCAATGTTACATTGGATTAAGTTGTGTGTTGGATAATGTTAGTCATATGGTGCGCTTGCTTTATGGCCATGACTATTGTATAATGGAATTTATTGTGTAAGGCACAAGTCATAAATATGCATGTGGAGTCATGTCTCCCTAAACACAACACAATTGAAGTGGTGCCACATGCGCATCTACACCATATAAATGCAAGTTAAACTCCACACATCTTCTTTGGAATCAATGATTACTATTCTCACCCTAGGGTGATGCATTACATTAAGTCATGTCCATTGATGATGACTAATGATAAGTAATATATAATTATATAATCAAATATATATTATAATGAGTTATATATAGGTGTTCTCTAAACGTTCTACATTTTTTTTTTTTCGGTAACTATCACCGTGATCCAACAACGCAATTCATGGTGAAATCACAATTTTACATTGCTCAAATCACGTTTTTGAATGCATAAATCGATTTAGTGCCCTAATAAACCCCATGACACCTAGAATATGTAATATCAACCATTGAAATATGCAATTTTAGTTATCCTTCTAA
>SNQJ01S0070627.1:31654-44070 GCA_010110895.2 Picea sitchensis
ATTTCCATGGAACATATATACCTTGAGTCATTAGTAGATGATAAATTCCACCAAAAGGAAGGAAAGTTGTAGGCATACAACTCACTATCTAAAAAAAACTCTACTTTCATTTTGCAACGTATCCACACCAAATTCTCTACGATATTCCCTTTCCCTGTTTTGAGTGTTTGCTAGTTTATACCACTTCCTAACATTGTAGAGGGGTTAATGTGTTGATTATTTTTTAATTGTTTAAGGCTTCATGCTATTCATATTCTTAGTGTACAATTTATGTTGTTGTACATTCTATAGGAAGATTGTGAAAAATAATTGAATAATTCAATGCAATGCTGACATCATGTATAAGACCCAAGGGTTAGCTCAAGTGGTTTTGAGAGAGACGTGAAGTTATCCCCAGTGGAGGAGGTCACAGGTTCAAATCTCTTGTTCCCCTTAGGGTTAGGCCTGTAATTAGGCCGACGATTTACCCCGTTTACCATCCACGAAATATGGGGAAGTATTTGGAGGGTCTCCTGCG
This sequence comes from Picea sitchensis, assembly GCA_010110895.2. Classification (NCBI taxonomy): domain Eukaryota; kingdom Viridiplantae; phylum Streptophyta; class Pinopsida; order Pinales; family Pinaceae; genus Picea; species Picea sitchensis. The sequence continues at coordinate 32,172 of SNQJ01S0070627.1, forward strand.
ATTTCTTCCATTGAAAAGAAAAATGTTGACATCATGTATGATTTTAACATATAAAACAATATAATTAGTACAAATGCAATAAAAGTGTTTGATATATGTTAATGTATAGCATTAAAAATAAAAAATAATGGAAATGGGAAGCATAATGTTTTAACAATGTTGGTCTAATATCTTCGATATTCGATAGCATCCATGCCCCTAGCATTAGAGTATTTTGTGGAATATCATAGTACAGGAGGGGAATAGACACTTCTCCCATTCCATCTTTGAAAAGGTAATTATGTAAAGCCACAAATACCCACATAACAAAGACCCAATTTAAGTCTCTTCTTGAAATTTCCTTTTTTTTTTCATAGCCTTGGATCGTGTCCTTGTCTTCATCCTTCGCACAACACTATGTCCATTGTTGAATTCAGAGGCCAAGTTATAGTTTCCGGGAGCTCTAAACCCCTTTTTCCTTCCACATGATCAAGGGCTATAACCCTGCGCAAATGTCATCGGCAATATTTTATCGAGGAATAGTTTGTGACCTTCATAGATCCCAACCCGACGATCCTTCGAGTCTTGACGAAGTTACCTCTCACCCTCGTTGTGACCACAAGTTGTGATTAGAGCCTATGTCATCCAGCTAACAACATTGTCATTGGACTTTATCTATTGGGGAACACTTACCAACACCGTACCTTTCCTGATCCGACGATTAGTCTTCCCCAACAATCAATGGTTCCAGACCATCGCTCTAACTAAGATCGCTCGATCTGATCGTTGACTCCTTTTCCTTTTTGTTGTACTTCCTTTGTGGATCTACCTTTCGTCCTCAACCTCCGACTTAATCCACACCGTTGATTTGGTTTATGTGTCCACTTAAGGGCTGGCCCACTATCGTCGATACAATTACAAACGCTTGTAGTTGATGATGCTCCTATGACTCTCATTGGCAATCTCTCAACCGTTGTTGTCACCGATCCTTTGTTCTACATCGTCTTCGAGATCTTATCATCGAAAATCGCCTCCCTAGAGTGACCTAGTCACCCTCAAAGTGCAGGACCTACATCAAGGTGACATTGGTTGTAGGATTCCCATAGTTGTAGCACATGTTTCGTGGTTGGGTCAGGATTTTCCCAACCTACAACTTGTGCTAGAACAATGCATATACGAAAGCGTCCTGCTTACATATATGCGCATATACCGAAGTCGACCACTTCCGTATATACACATATATGGAAGTGACGTGCTTCTGTATATGCGCATATACAAAAGTCAACCACTTTTGTATATGTGCATATACATAAGCCAACCACTTCCGTATATGCACATATACATAAGTGGCTAGCTTCCACATATGAGCATATACGAAAGTGGTGGACTTTTGTATATGCAAATTTATGAAAAATGACCACTTCCATATATGTGCATATACAAAAGGCGACCAATTCTGTATATGTTTATATACGAAAGTGACCAACTTTCGTATATGTGCATATACGAAAGTTGACCACTTCCCTATATGCGCATATAAAAATTCCGACCACTTGCGTATAGGCGCATATATGAATGTGGTCGGGTTCCATATATATACGAAAGCCGACCATTTTCGTATATGCGCATATATGGAAGTGGTCAACTTCCATATATGCGCATATACGGAAGTGGTCAGCTTCCGTATATGGCATATACAGAAGTGGTCAACTTCTGTATATGTGAAGTATGCACATATACAAAAGTTGACCACTTCTGTATATGCACATATACGGAAGCTGACTACTTCCGTATATGCGCATATACGAAAGCTAACCACTTTTGTATATGCACATATACGAAAATGGTCGGATTTTGTATATGCGTATACATAAGCTGACCACTTCCGTATATGCACACACATATACAGAAGTTAACTTCAATATATGCGCATATACATAAGCTGACCACTTCTGTATATGTGCATATACAGAAGTGGTAAGCTTCTGTATATGCGCATATACAAAAGTGGTCAACTTCCATATATGTGCGTATATGAAAACTGACCATTTTCGTATATTTTCTTATACGAAAGTGGTTGGCTTCTGTATATGCGCATATACGAAAGTGGTCAACTTCTGTATATGTGCATATACAGAAGTGGTCAACTTCCATATATGCGCATATACGAAATTGGTCAGCTTCTGTATATGTGCATATACAAAAGTGGTCAACTTCCATATATGCACATATATGAAAGTTGACCACTTTCATATATGCTCATTTGTGGAAGCTGACCACTTTCGTATACGGAGATGATTAGCTTTCATATATGTGCATATCTCACGAGAAATGGTCATCTTATATGCTTTGCTATGCTCTTGGTGGTCAACTTCTATATATATGTATCACGGAAATGGTGCATTCGTATATGCACATATAGAAAAGCGACCATACGTATATGTATATATGGCGACCACTTTTGTACTATCTTGCCCTTATCTGAAAGTGGTACGGCTCTGCCTGTGCGCTCTGCAGTAAACCATTTAAGGTATATCTTGCATATCTGGCCGACCATTTTGTATATATCTGAGAAGTTGATAAACCGCATGTCGCGCATGCTCTGACCGACCATTTCATATATGCGCATATCTGAAGATGACCATTTCCATTATGTCTTGGTATACAATCCAGCCATTTGGTATATGCACATATAGAGGTCAGCAAATATATGCACATACTGGTGGTCAACTTCGTATATGTGCATATATGAAAGTGGTCAACTTCATTATGTCACATATACAGTGGTCAACTTACGTATATGTGCATATACTACATATATATAGAAGTTGACCACTTATGTATATGTGCATATACATAAGTGGTTGACTTATGTATTTGTGCATATATGGAAGCTGACCATTTATGTATATCATATACGGAAGCCAACCATTTACGTATGTGCATATCTGGTAGCTTCCATATATGTGCATATATGCTTGGGCGGTTAACTTCCATATATCTTGTATCACGGGCGGTCAACTTTTCGTGTATATCGCGTATCGCGAGCTAATCACTAGGTATATGAACGCATATGCGAGTAGTGCGACTTTCATATATCTTATCGCGAAAGGCGACCATTTCCATATATGTTCATATACGAGGAAGTGGTCAACTTTCCATATATGTGCATATGCGGTGGTCAACTTCCATATATGTGCATATATGGAAGTGAATCCAATACGTATATGTGCATATCGAAGGTTGACCAACTTCCATATATCGCGCCTCGAACCGACCATTTCGTATATGGAATATATATGCACATATCTGGCGATCAACTTAAGGTATATGTATATGAAATGGTTAACTAACGTGTATGCACATATGCATTAAATGAATTAAAACTTTGTATATGTATATGGGCGGTCAACTTCCGTTATGTCGCATATCTGACTGACCGCCTCCATACCAATAACCCATATCACGAGGTAGCGGCTTCCGTATAATATTGCATATCTGGCGAACCACTTCCATATATGCACATATATGGTGACCATTTTAGGTGTATCTTGCTTATGCGCCAAGCCAACCATTTACGTCTATGCATATATGAAAGTTTATGCCTTACGTATATGTGTATATACGAGAATGCGACTTTCGTATATGTGCATATCTGAGGCGGTCAACTTCGTATATGTATATCACGAGGCGGTCCTTTAGGTATATGTGCATATATGGAAATGGTTGGATTTTGTATATCGCGGCTTCCATGTATCTCATACGAAAGAGGTCAAATTCCATATATGCACATATATGGAAATGGTGAGCTTCCATATATGCGCATATAAAAATGAAAGATAGCCTTAGTATATGCGCTTGTATACAAAAGCGATCAACTTCAGGTATATGCACATATATGGGCGGTTTAGCATATGCGCATATACAAAAAGTGGTCAACTTTCGTATAAGACAAAAATAAAATCAATATCATGTACTCATTTTTGAGGCTACAACATTGGGGTCATGTGCTTTCAAATAACATCTAACCTTAATTGGAAATTATAATTGAAACATAAATCAAATTCTTGCTAAATAGTGACTTTCTCATGTTCATTGTATATAAATACAATTATAATTGAAATATAAGTCAATATAAATGTATATTTAGAATGGACACTAAATCAAGTGATTAATGTCTAAACATATGCTACTATCTTAAGCAAATGGTTTGCTAAGATGACAGGGTGTAGTTTAGGTAGTTGCACAACCATTTTAGTGGAGGTCATTGTTTTATTTACAGCTTCTTAGGTGTTAGTTACTGCAAGTCATGTCTTTCAGAGATTAGATGGGTTTAATCCCGAGATAGGAGGTCTTTACTGCTATTCATTACCTCACGGGTTGTGCGTTTTTGAGGTAGTGAGTGAAGGAGACGATGAAACAATTTCTTATATGTCAGAGATTAGATGGGTTTAATTCTGAGATAGGAGGTCTTTATTGCTATTCATTACCTCACAGGTTGTGCTTTTTTGAGGTAGTGAGTGAAGGGGACAGTAGAACAAAGGTGGCAGAGAAATATTAGGTTGGATAAGCTTCTGGATGGAAGCTGAGGTCAACGCACTTATGGGTGCGGCTGACGAGGCACTTTGGAACAATGCCAGTTTATTTGCCTCAGAAGATGAGCTCAGTTCCCTTTACAACTCAACAATGGAGGAAATTTGACCGAATTCACATGGAGATTCTGTCACAGGTAAGTTAAAGATTATCTACCCTTCTCTTTACTACTCGTTGTCATCTTGGGAACGTGATTCCCTGGATTCTTCCATTACATTAGAAGAGGGAAATACACATGTTTTCTCAAATGGTAATATATCGGACCAGGAGGGATTTATCACTTTGGTGGGTAACTTACCTAATCAAGGTCGGGGGGGAACCCATTACACCTTCTATGTTTGTGGAACCTCCAATAGATCATGTGGGGGATAGTTGTTTACTATCTGGTACTACTTTTGTTGTGAATGGGGATTTTCGGGGAGAAAAGGGTATTTCAAGTGAGATTGTGGGGGATAGTTGTTTACTATTTGGTACTACTTCTGATGTGAATGTGGAACTTCAGGGAGAAAAGGGTATTTCAAGTGAGCATGTGGAGGATAGTTATATTTTACCAAGATTTAGGGATCCCGAGCTAGGAGAAAGCTCCATAGGTGTTGTTTTGAAGTCATTGGTCCCTTATTACAAAGATACCCTGTCTTCTACTCCTATTCCTACTTACCATGGGAGGTCTGTAGTTAGCAGAGTTGGGACAAGTGGAGATACAAGTTTGCTTGAAAGGACTGGGGAGGGTATTGGAAAGGAATATACATGGTCGAGGGGCTTGGGATATGATATTTTCCCTATTAAAACCAGGAGTGCACGCAAAAAAGAAGTTACTATACCCACTACTCCGGATTTAATTTTTTCCAATATCTCTGATAATGGGGCACTTAGAGGCATGAAATCCCTAGCTAGGGAATAATCATGATATTTCTCTCCTTAAACATCACAGGGGTAGCCCCCCCCTAAAATCTGCCTCTATGCGTAGACTTCTAAATAGGACTAATCCTAATATTATTTTCTTAAAAGAAACTTTGGTGGATGAAAATAAGGCTAGATCTTCCATGAATTCTTTACGACCTTCTTGGTTAGCATGCGTTGTTAGCTCAGTTGGAAAGTCTGGGGGTCTTTTGGTGACCTAGGGTCCATCTAAATTTGATCTTTCTTCTTACTTAAGTTGTGGTGGTATTTTACTGATAGGTATAATTTTAGAGAATAAGAGGCCTATTTCACTTTTAAATGTATATGGACCTTGTACAGATAAAAAATCTTCCAAGCCTGTTGGTCAACCATCAAACTGGATGTTTGGGAGCTAGTGGAAGACTTCTCACAGTTTAACAATGTCCTCCTAGCCCTAAATACCACCTTCTTAGCCTTTATCCCTAAGGAAGAGTGAGTGAAAGACCCAAGAAAATTCCTCCCTATTGCTCTCTGGAATGATGTTTATAAAATCATCACAAAAGTCAATGTCGATCACCTCAAACCCCGTCTCTCCTCCGTGATCTCCCTAGATAAATCATGGTATGTGGAGGGCCATAAATTCTACACATAATTATTTTATTCCATGAACTGATGATTCTCTCAAAACATCTAAGTCTCCTAGCATGATCATCAAGCTTGACATGTCCAAATCTTTTGATAAAATTAGTTGGTAATACATCTTTCATATCCTTCAGGTTTTTTGATTTTCCCCTGGCTGGATTAAATGGATCATGACCCTCACCTCCTCTTCCTTTTTTCTTATTCTTTTTAATGGATTCCCCTCTACCACTTTCCCCCCCTCTTGTGGCATCCCCTAGGGTGACCCTCTCTTTTCATTTCTCTACATCCTAATGGCATAGGGCCTTGAAAAAGATCTCAAAGAAGTTGTAGTACATGATAGAATTAACTATCTTAGACCATGCAGGGACAACCTTCCTATTTCTCATCATCAACTTGTGTATGACACTATGCTTATGGGCCAACCCAGTGTTCGAGAAGAAAAATCCTTCAAACAAGTCCTCTCAAACTTCATTGATGCATTAGGTACTTATGTTAGTGAAGAAAAATATCAATTGTTTTTTCTCCTACCATACATTCCCACATGTCTAGGATTCTCGACTTCTAGAAGAGATCTCTTCCATCCAAATATTTTGGCACCCACTGATTGAAAACAAATTAAGAAACACTAGCTAGGAGGATCTCCTGTCTATAGTGGAAAGAAAATTTTCCAGCTGGTGTTTTCGTACTCTCAATATCCCTGGATGCTTAGTTCTCCTCAACTCATTCCTCCAAGTGATTCCTCTATACTTATTCTTATCTCGGGAAGCCCAAAAAACATTCTAAAATATGTATGCAACTTGCAGAGGACCTTCCTATGGGAAGGTGCAAACAAAACTAGAAAACAAGCTCTTGTTGGATGCAACACACTATTCTATCACAAACTCTTAGGAGGCCTGAGACTATGTGACCCTGAAACCCTCATCTCTATTTTGGGCACAAAAAATTGGTGGAGGTGGCTCAACAATAAGGATTGCCTATGGGGTCGACTTTGCCACAAGAAATATTGTGCTCACCCACCCACCCATAATCTAATTAGTTTGAATGACCATATCCTAGGATCCCTCATATGGAATGCAGTGTGGAAACATCACCACATTATACATTAACACTACTTCTAGAAAATTAGAGAAGGTTGTCAATCCTTGTTCTAGGATGATGTGTGGAAAAAACATTATCCTTACAAATGTTATGAGTTATTCCTACCTTTAAGACACATCACGGTTCTCAAGAATTGAAACTGGCTCTATCAATACTAGCTTCCAACAAGCCCAGAGGATTAATGGTGCTCCTAGCCCCCGCAAGAGAAATGGGAACCTCTCCCCCATGAGTTGGATTGAAACAAATTCTAGCTGGAGATTTAAAACAAGAGGATAAGAATCCATGATGGACCAGACAAATTGTGATGCAACTTTCAACCAGTAGGATGCTTCAACGTGAAGGAGGCCTACCATATAGCTATGGGTCACAAGGATCAAAATATGGAAACATAATTTTGGGCCTAAATTTTCCTTCTTTCTTTGGCTTGTATCCCATAGTAAAATTCTATCTTGGGGCCAACATTCTACTCACATTGTTTCCAACATGGGGAATCAATGGAATATATTTTGAACACATGTCCCCTCTCCTCTTCCCACTGGGATCAAGGATACCTCACTTTTTGTACCTCTAACCACAATAGAATTATCCTCTCTGCAACCATTCTTAGTTGGCATTGCAAGGACTTCACCAACCCTATCCTTAATAGAGTATGGCATCTCTTTCTGGGATTCTTTCTTTGGAAACTCTGGAAGGAACAAAATCAAATAATATTTAAAAATTTGCAGATGCAGGAAGACCACTTATGGTGCAAAATCACAACTAATATCCAAGAGACAACTCTCAATTCCCAATGGTGAGATCAAGACTTGGAGTGCAATGATGAGTAATGTTGCATCCTCCAGGATGTTAATCTTCTTTGACAATCCAACTTCTCCTACTGTACATGAGGGTTTTTAGAAGCCAGTAGTGGAAGGGGACTCTCAGATGACTATCAAAATGCTAAAGGGACTCTTAGATGACTATGAGAATGCTAAAAAAACTCCAGCATGGCTCTCCATATGAAAATTTTCCCATATATGGAGATTAGAAAGAAGTCTAGAGTGCATTCATTCTCTCTTATCCAACATTAAAGTCATTACTTTGTCCTATGTTAAATGCTCTGCCAATAAAATTGGAGACATAATAGCCATTGAAGGAGTGCTTTGAATTCCAGAGCCCCTCAATGTTTGTTGGGAGCCCTACTAGAAAACACCGACTACTCTGATCATTTCCTACCTTTTGTGTTTCTAGAGGGAACAATCTAGTTCTAAATGTTCCAATGTTGGATTTTAGATCTACAAAATCAGATTCCAAAAATGCAAATATCAAATCCAATTATATGATTTTGGAATCTCATATTTACAAATTTAGAATTGGATTTTCCATTTTAAAATGTCAAATTCTACACTTTGGAAACATTGATTCTAACTTGTTTGGAAAAGAGTTTAAACTTAAATTAATACAAATTTTATGAAATTGACTATATATAGAATGATCAAAATATCTTGACATTCATACTTGTATTATTAATATTGCAAAAACATAATGCAAATCAACATGTAACTTTGATAGAAAGAATCTTACTACCTTGACTAATGATGTTGGTGATTTTATAGAAACATTTTTAACAAGGGTTGCATGKCAACGTAGTCCGTGTCGAGCTAGTTGGGAAATACATGTTGAACAATGAAACTTAATATAACTAAATGCACAAGTAATGAATATTTTTTGTCAAAAGATAATAATTGAGGGTTGTTTGTTATTCAAAATGTATAATGAACCATAAGCTGAATGGAACTATAATATTCATTAATAAATATATTATAAATACAATAATAAATAATATATTAGATAATAAATATAATAATGCATAATAATAAACACATAGTACACCTTTTTATATTTAGATGTGGTGATTGGTGAAATTCATTGATTATGTTATTAATTCTACATATTGAAAGACATGAAAGGAGCAATAACACTTCAATTCTATCAACCGATTAGAAATGAGAAACACAAATATTTTTATTATATCCAAAAATATATATGTGTTTTCCTATGTTAAAGATTGGTAATATTTTTTAAGTGGATAATCTTTGTAAATCCTATTTATTTTATAATGAATAAATCATGTTTATAATAAAACAATTTGATAACAAAAATGAGGTTAGTTTGCATCAAAATACTCTGGGATTAGAGTGTAATTCACCTTGGATTCATAATGTAATTTTAATGTTGTATAAGTTATATTTGATCTTTCTATTATGGAAAAATGACACATTCTATAGTTATTGTAAGTAATCATGTTTACATATTCATATAAAAATATATTGAAATAATGTTTTGGTGAAAAAAAAACATGTTTCAAAAGTTTTACGTTAATTTTAAAGTAATAATATACATTTAAATTGGATAGTGGTGTAGTTTGAATGTTATAAGATCTATCTTAAATATGGATCTATCATGTGGTTAGAGGGATCAAATCCCTTGAGGTGAAAAACTTTTTTAGATCACAAAGCTTGAGGAAATGTTTGTACCTCGAGGGTTTTGATCCCTTTCTACCCATGATAGATCCGCATTTAAGATGGATCTACACTGGTTCCAGTAATATGGAATGCGATTAATGCAAGGACCTAATACCTATGTGTTTTATCATTTTTTTTTATCATTACAACTCCTTTATTTTTTTTTTTAAGCTCACGGTACTAAAAATTCTAATGATCTATCAAAATATCATACAAGCCTTCGACCTTTTCTACTGGCCTACCACTAGGGAAACCAAACCAATACCAAAGGTATAGTTTATCATACCAAACCATATATCCCATGTTTTGAAAAAAAGTCTTCAATTCAAGAAAAACAAAAAAACAACCTATATCTATCTTACTACTGGCCCATGGTCTAGATTTTCTTAGATAGTTCATAACTAAACTTTAAGACTAAAAAAATGAACTAGACACCTGGCGGCATCACTGACTGGTCTTGAGTCTGGCTCGTGGCCGAATTCATTGTACTTCGTAGGGATGAAGCAGTCACCACAGTGCTTCACTGAGGCAGGTGGGCTAAAACTTCTCACATCATCAAGTGAAGACCATCTAACTGAAGTTGCATTATGTTCCGAGCTTTCTCTCTTGTCTTGACCATATGGCACAAGAGATTCTTAATGTGTCAATAAAGTTCCATTGTCTTCCAATACGTCGTACCCCTTTCCCTCAACGTTCCCACGTCCATAATCCAACGAATTGTGGCTTCTGCCACCCCCTGCTTCGTGTGCATTGTTCTCTCTTGCTGGACAATCACCTCTGCTTATTCCACATGGTCTTGGAACCTAGGAGGCATGAAGGTGAAGAAAGAGTGAAGTGCATTGAAGGCTTCACTTTGAAGTCTTGAATATGAGACTTCAATATCAGGCCAACGAGATGACGATGCTGGAGGAGAATGTCCTCCACAATGATAGCCACGAGGATACCCCTACCTTGGAACCATTGCTACCCAAATCCCCCGCCGAAGAATGCTCTCTAACTGAGGGAGGGTCTCGCCCCCCCTTCTGTCTGGAATTCCCTGCAATTTTCCATGTTCCTCCCCTGGTTATGCAAGGGGTTATGACTTTGCAACCCTGCAGACTTTGCATAACTGTTTTTATGAATGCCTCTTTCCATTATACTTAGTGTAATAGAAGCCTTACTCAGGACCTTATTAAATTTCATTAAACTCGGGGTTACGAATGGAGTATTGTCTCTCGTCCATCACATACCTTTGGATTCCACTGCCATGTGATAACACCTGGTTTACGACGTGTGGGACCTCGGGATGAGGGTACCTTACCTCCCCGCCATTTAGTATTTCTGCTGACGTGGATTTGTTGTGCCGACAGATTAAATCCTTGCTTCTCTCAGTGATAAATTCTTCACGTTCTTCTAGACTACAGACTGTCTCAATACTTCTTTCTCATTGGCACCCCTGAGAAGATATCATCCTGTTAACACTAGTATTAGTTGTCTCCATAACACCTTTCATGTTGCTTACCTGCTAGCTGGGGTTATTATTAATACTCCCTAATTCCCTTGACCTTTCAGTCTCGGGTCTCGGATTTCCATCATCTCCCGTCCCTGACACTCTATACGGGTATTGCAACTCCTTTATTGCTTTAAGTCATTTTTTTAAGGCGTAGGCTAAAGGCCAAACGAAATCGACCTTTGCCGGCCGTCCTTTCACGGCGTCTCACTCCCGTCTGACTTCCGTCGCTGATCACCTCCGCCCTTCGGCGGGCTACCCGTCCCTACGCCCCGACTCCCGTCGTCGATCCCCTCCGCCCTTCGGCCAGCTACGCCCTCGTCCATACACTCATACATCATACATCATCCATGCCCTCCGGCCCATCTACCACCATCCATATCCACGCCCATCATCCACATCCATTCAAATCCAAAGCCCCTCATCAATTCACCACCTTCGCGTCCCTTTGGGGTTTAGGCTACGCCATTTTTTAATATTATCACCGAAATCAATATACCCTGTTGTTTTGTTTTATATCAATGTTGAAATCAATGCACTTAGCCAATGATTGATATTTCATTATTTTTTCATTTCCATGACTGGAACATATCAATAATGTAAACCTCTACCTCCTAAATTTTGAAACCTTCTTCATTTTGATAATTTATTAAAGCATAATTACATATCCTAAAAGCCCTTTCATCCTCTTCATGTTGAACTATTATCTCAATAA